>PVLC010000131.1:189214-300834 GCA_004027655.1 Graphiurus murinus | reverse complement strand
AGAAATGTTAGGAATTAAAAATCATCTCTCAATAATCACACTGAATATAAATGGTCTCAACTCCCCAATAAAAAGGCATAAGTGCAAAATGGAATAAAACCCAGAATCCATCTATATTCTGCCTCCAAGAAACACACCTTACAAGCAAAGATTCCCACAAACTAAAGGTGAAGGGCTGGAGTAAGGTAATCCATGCCAATGGAACTTGAAGACAAGCAGGAATAGCAACCATGATATCAGATAAATTAGACTTCAAGCCTAAGCTTATCAGAAGAGACAAAGCAGTCATTTTTTACTAGTAAAAGGAATAATCCAGCAAGAAGAAATAACAATTGTCAACATTTATTCCCCAAACATTGGTGCAACCACTTTCATAAAACAAATTCTGTATGATATAAAGACAAACATAGATCCCAATACATAGGTGCAGCCACTTTCATAAAACAAACTCTGGAGCCAGTGTGGCGGTGCACGCTTGTAATCCCAGCATTTGGGAGGCTGAGACTGGAGGATCCAGATTCATGCCCAGCCTCAGCTACCTAGTGAGGCACTCCGCAATTTAGGGAGACCCTGTTTCAAAATAAAGAATAAAAAATAGGGCTGAGGGTATAGCTTGGAGGTAGAATGCCTCTGAGTTCAATCCCCAGTACCGCAAAAACAAAAACAAAAACAAAAAAACCCTCTGTATGAATATGATATAAAGACCCACATAGAACACAAAACACTAATACTGGGATATTTCAATACTCCTTTCACATCACTAGACCGATCTTCTAAACAAAATGTCAGTAGAGACATCTCAGACCTAATGAATACCATAAACTGAACGCACTAGTTAGACACATACAGAATATTTCACCCAACTACAGCTGAATTCACATTTTTCTCAGCTGCACATGGAACTTTCTCCAAAATAGACCACATCCTGGGCCACAAAGCGAGCACTGGCAAATTCAAAAAATGTAACATAATTCCCTGCATCTTTTCAGACCACAATGGAGTGAAACTAGAAATCAACTCTAAGAAGACCCAGAGAAACCATGTAAACACATGAAGACTGAACACCATATTGCTGAATGAGGATTGGGTCATAGAAGAAGTAAGGGGAGAAATTAAAAAATTCCTAGAAACCAATGAAAACAGAGACACAACATATCAAAACCTCTGGGACACTTGAAGGCAGTACTAAGAGGAAAATTTATAGCGCCGAGTGACCACATAAGAAGAACAGAAAATCAACTAATAAATAACCTAATGACACAGCTCAAAGCACTCGAAAAACAAGAACAGTCCAACCCCAAATCTGGTAGAAGACAGGAAATTATGAAAATCAGAGCAGAAATTAATGAAGTAGGGAATAAAAAAATAATACAGAAATAAACAAAACCAAAAGCTGGTTTCTTGAAAAAATAAACAAGATTGATAAACCATTGGCCAACCTAACCAAAAGAAAGAGAGAATCAACCCAAATTACCAAAATAAGAGATGAAAAAGGTGATATTACCACTGACAGTATGGAAATACAGAGGATCATCAGAAACTATTTTGAAAAGCTATCCTCCAACAAAATGGAAAATCTAGAAGAAATTGAGAAATTTCTAGACACATGTAACCTTCCTAAATTGAGTCAAGAAGATATAGAAAACTTAAACTGACTATTAGCAATCAAAGAGATAGAAACAGCATTAAAGAGTTTACAATCAAACAAAAGCCCAGGGCCAGATTGTTTTCCAACTGAATTTTATAAAACATTTACAGAAGAGCTAATCCCAATACTCCTCAAAGTATTCCATGAAATAGAAAGAAACAGGACCCTCCCAAACACATTCTATGAAGCCAACATCACTTTAATACCAAAGCCAAATAAAGACAGCTCAAGAAAAGAAAACTATAGGCCTATATCACTGATGAACTTAGATGCAAAACTGCTAAACAAAATACTAGTAATGCACATTCAAAACCACATCAAGAAAATTATACACCATGACCAAGTCGGGTTCATCCCAGGGATGCAAGGCTGGTTCAACATAGGAAAAACAATCCATATAATTCACCCCATAAACAGAATCAAAGACAAAAATCACATGATCATCTCAATTGATGCTGAAAAAGCATTTGACAAGATCAAACACCCATTCATGCTAAAAGCCTTCAGAGAATCGGAATAGAAGGAATGTACCTCACCATCATAGAGGCAATAGACCCACAGCCAACTTCATGTTAAATGGAGAAAAACTGCAAGAGTTCCCACTAAAAATAGGAACAAGAAAAGGATGTCCATTATCACCTCTTCTGTTCAATATAGTACTTGAGACTCTAGCCAGAGCAGTAACGCAAGAGAAGGAAATCAAAGGGGTAAAAATAGGGAAAGAAGAACTAAAACTCTCCCTTTTTGCAGATGACATGATACTATACTTAGAAGACCCAACAAAGTCAGTCAAAAAACTTATAGAACTGATCAACAAATTCAGCAAAGTGTCTGGATACAAAATCAATCTTAAATAATCAGAAGCTGTCCTGTACGCCAACCATAAAACCACTGAAAAAGAAATCCAGAAAACAATTCCACTCACAAAAGAACCCTGAGAAATAAAATACTTAGGGATAAACCTAACCAAAGAGGTAAAAGACCTCTATAAGGAAAACTATAAAAAGTTGAAAAAAGAAATTGATGAAGACCTTAGAAGATGGAAAGATCTTCTATGCTCTTGGATAGGCAGAATAAATATCATCAAAATGGCCATCCTCCAAAAATGATCTACAGATTCAATGCAATACCCATGAAATTACCAAGGTCACTCCTTGCAGACATAGAAAAATCTGTCCTTAAATTCATTTGGAACAACAAAAAGCCCAGGATAGCCAAAGTATTTCTTAGCAATAAGAACCATGCAGGAGGTATCATAATACCTGACTTCAAACTCTACTACAAAGCCACAGTAATAAAAACAGCATGGTATTGGCACAAAAACAGACCCATAGAACAATGGAGCAGAAGAGAAGACTCAGAAGCAGACCCACGTGCTTACAGTCAATTGATTTTTGACAAAGGAGCCAAAAATATACACTGGAAAAAAGATAGCCTCTTTAACAAATGGTGTTGGCAAAACTTGTTAACCATATGCAGAAAAATGGAAATAAACCCCACTTTCTCACCCTGCACAAGAGTCAACTCAAGGTGGATCAAAGACCTGGAAGTTAGGCCAGAGACCTTGCAGCTACTTGAAGAGGGCATAGGACCAACACTTCAACACATAGGTACAGGTAAAAACTTTCTCAACAAGACCCCCAAAGCACCAGCAACTCAAAGGAAGATCTAAACATGGAATTGCATTAAACTGAAGAGCTTCTGTGCAGCAAAGGAAACTATCAAGAACCTCAACACAGAGCCCACAGAGTGGGAGAAAATTTTTGCCAGCTACTCTTCTGAGAGAGGTCTGATATCTAGGATATACAGAGAACTCAAGAAACTCACAGCTAAGAAAACACATAACCTAATCAAAAATGGGAAAAGGATCTAAATAGACACTTTACAAAAGAAGAAATACAAATGGCCAATAAATGTATGAGGAAATGTTCAACATTATTAGCAATCAGAGAGATGCAAATCAAAACTACCTTGAGATTTCACCTAACTCCAATCAGAATGGCAATCATAAAAAACATGAACAACAACAAATGCTGGCGAGGGTGTAGAGAAGTGGGAACCCTAATACATTGTTGGTGGGATTGCAAACTTGTGCAACCACTGTGGAAAACAGTATGGAGAATCCTCAGACGAATGGGAATGAACCTACCCTATGATCCAGCAATACCACTTCTGGGTATCTACCCAAAGAACGGAAACCAAACTATCAGACCAACGCATGTGTATCTATGTTTATAGCTGCACAATTCACAATAGCCAAACTATGGAAACAGCCAAGATGTTCATCGACAGACGAATGGATTACAAAACTATGGGATATGTACACAATGGAATTTTACTCAGCCATACAGAAGAACAAAATCATGTTATTTGCAGGGAAATGGATGGAATTGGAAAACTTTATGTTAAGTGAGATTAGTCACAAAGAGTAAAAAAGCATATGTTCTCCCTAATATGCAGATGCTAGGGAGAAGATGGGGCATAAGAGGGACTCCAGATGAAAAAGGAGAAACCCTAGATACCAAAGAAGTTGACTTAACTGAAGGGGATGGACTGGGAGAAAAGGGGGGGCACCCTAATGCACATGATGTACTTTCACAAATACATCAATCACTAAACTGAACTTGGGAAGGAGGGAGGGTGAGAGAGTGGGGTGGGAATTGGGGGAGGGGTTAAATGAGAAATGTGTGCATGTATGACTTTACCAGCTTGTACCTAACAAAGATGTATGATTACAATGTATCAATTAATAATAATAATAATAAAAAAAGCTACAGACAGGGAGGAAACATGCGCAAACCACTTAATCTACAGAGGACTAGTATCTGGCATATATCAAGAACTTTCAAAAACTGCACGGTAAGAAAAAATAATCCAAGTCAAGAAGTGGGCAAAGTTCACGATGAGACATTGCACTGGGGAGGAGATGCAGACGCCAATCCCACGCAGAGAGAGACATCGTGTCAGAGCAGCACAGCGCCTCAGGTGTGCACTGACTCCCGTGCACTGCTCTGATGGCGTTTATTGTCACAGTAGATATCGGGTGCTTATTTGTGTGTTTGTTATCGTCTGTCTCCCTCTAGTGAAATGTGGGTGGGGGTAGTGTTTTGTCCACTGTTTTTTTTTTTTTTCTCTAGGTCAGAGTCGTGGCTGGCAATTGGTGAGCACTCTGTAACTATTTATTTTTATTTTTTAATGTGCTTTTATTGGTACATTATCGCTCTGTAACTATTTATGGACTGAATGAACAGAGACCCTTGCAAGGTCAGCTGGAACTCAGGCTGTGAGTCTATCGTGAGTCTTGGTCTTTTCAATTTTAAATCACTCTTCTTTTCTTGTCTGTAGTAATTTATCCATTTTTTTACTCCATTCATCTGGGTAATTATTTTACTAGAATAATATCCATTTTTTTCTAAATTTTCAAAATAATTTCACTGAGTTGGATGTAGTTGTTTCATAATTCTTTCCCTTTCATCATTATCATTTTTTCTTAAAGAGTATTATCAAGAATTAATCTACTTTGTATTATTTTTTCAAAGCATTAATTTTGTGTTTATTTTCCAATTTTTCATTGTATTATTACCTCCCCAATTCACCTTTAGTTTTTCTGTTTATTTTATTCTGGTGCATTACTTTTCTAATTTCTTAAATCAATGTACTAGCTAGGATGAAGACTAAATTGCTGTAGCAAAGGGATCAGAAAACCCGCTGTTTCTCTTTCATAGAATAGTCCGGGGCAGGTAGGTGTCTATTCCATGAACTCATTCAGAAGTGCAGGCACACAGGAGGACTCTGCCACTCTAGAAGGCAGAGCAGAGCACACCACGGTATGTAGAACAAATCCTACCTGTTGCCTGTTTCTATAGTCTTATTACCAAGCGACCACACTGTTTAGTTCGCCTACTGCCGCTGACTGCTTTTGACCTACAATGGTGAAGCTGAGGAGTTATGGAAGAGACCCAATGATTCACAAAACCTTAGATTATGACTTGCTTCTCTTCTTTCTTTGCCATGTTCCTACCTTGCCAGTAGGTAGGTCATTCTACATCCTCAGTTGAACTCTTTCGTAGTTTCTTCTCAGCCTTACGGATATTAAAAAGGGAAGCCAACTTATTTTTAATCTTACTTTATCTGTGGGTTTTAAGTGTGGCTCTTGTGATTAACAAAAGTTTTTTTTTTTTTCAAATCCACTACAACAATGTATGTCTTTCTTTTTCTTCTTTTTTTGCAGTGTTAGGGATTGAACTCAGGGCTTCACACATCTTAGGAAGAGCTACCACAGAGCTGCACCCTCAGCCCAACAGTGTATATGCTTCAAACTTTGTTTATATTTAGTATATGTATTAGTCTGAGTTTTTCAAAGAAACACACACACACACACACACACACACATTTAGTTTACAAGAAATTGACTCACAGATTATAGAGGCTGAAAAATGCAGTATCTGCAGTTGTCAACCTGGACACCAGGGCAGTGATAGTGTATGTTCTACCCTGAGTTGGAGTCGGAGTTCAAAGGCAGGAGAAGACTGATACCCCAGCTCAAATAGAGGCAGGGATAAAGAATTCTTTCTTACACATCCTTTTATCCTATTCAGGACTTAAATGGGTAGGTTGATGTCCACCCATATTAAGGAGGGCAATCTCTTTTACTCAGTCTCACAATTTGAGGGTTAATCTCATCCAGAAACATCCTCATGGACACATCCAGAGATAATGTTTAACCAAATATCTGGGCATCTTATGGCCCAGTCAAATTGACACAAAAGTATTCATCAGAAAGAAGCAGACTCCTTATCAACTTGGCATCCATGTGCATTTCTTTAAGCCATACTTCATCTCTAAGGAAGGATAATAGCAAGGCCACAATTTTCCCTAACCTGATACAACTATCCTGCAAATAACCAGGAATGCTGTAACCCCCTTCCTGGTTAAGGGGAAGTCAAGTTTTAGGGTGAGGTTTACTCTTCCCCTTGATCTCCATACCTTAAGAACTGGGATTAAAATGCCTAACAGTTCTTAAGTGCTATGACATAAACTTAATACGTATTAATATAGTTAATATTACAAGAAGAGGAATAAAACAAAACACGTATTTATAGCAGAATAAGAGGATACTCATGACAATTATCATCCTCATTTCTGAAGCTGGTCACACGGTCATAGCTGGTGTTTGTGACTTACTTCCCTGGCCCATTCTGCATTCCCTTTGCCTTTAGCAAATGTCTCAGCTGGTTTGGTTCTCCTTTTTTTTCTTGAGGGTACTGGGGATGGAACCCAAGGGCATTCTATCTCTGAGCTCTACCCCCAGACCTATTTTATTCTTTTATTTGGAAACAGGGTCTCACTTGGTTGCAGAGGGCCTCACTAAGTAGCTGAGGCTGGATGCGAACCTGCGATCCTCCTGTCTTAGCCTCCCAAGTACTGGGATTACAAGCCTGCACCACCATGCCTAGCTGGTTTGGTTCTTTATCTGGTGGTGTGACACAGACCTACATTCCTGAAGGTCTGGATCATTAGTAGTCCTGCTTGTAATGAAGCATAGTTTTCTGTCGCTCTTAATTACAGGGCTCGGTAATACTAAAAGAAGCCCTCTGGGATCTCCTGTATTTCAGATATTTTCTCCCTCCCACCCATTATCGAGAGAGAGTTCAATTTCCTTTGGTAATTAGGATGACTCATGGAGACTGTTGCTCGCCTACTGGTTCAGAGGTGTGGGGACCCCAAAGAGGCTGGGGAGCAGCCTTCACTTTAATCCAATGGACTCATGGTCGCATCTCCCCGTGGAAGCTCTCCTCTCCTTGGAAGTAAGATCTCCAGGCCAGAAAAGACATATGGTCACAAGAAAGCAAGCACAAAATTTGCTAGTGGGTCACTAGGGGTGACAGTGAGTGGTGCCACTCCATTCCTCTCTCTTCATTCCAAGACCTGTGTATACCATATATGCTGTAATTACTTTCTTAAAATTTATTTATAGCCAGGCGTGGTGGCGCACACTTGTAATCCCAGCATTTGGGAGGCTGAGACCGGAGGATCCGGGTTCTCGGCCAGCCTCAGCTACCTAGTGAGGCACTTCGCTTAGTGAGACTCGGTTTCAAAATAAAGAATAAAAAAAAAAAAATAGGGCTGGGGGTATAGCTCGGAGGTAGAATGCCCCTGAGTTCAATCCCCAGTACTGCAAAAAAAAAAAAAAATTATTTATTATACCTTTATTGGTGCATTATAACTATCCATCATATTGTGGTTCAAGGTGATGCAAACATACATTCCCACAGCACTTGGTGTGTTTCACTCCACCTTGTACCCCACTTCCCCCTCCCTGGGGATGTCAGTAAGATTGGTAATGACGCCTTCCTGTATGGACATAGCATTACTTGAAAGCTCTCCTTCCTCAATTCTTCTTTTTCCTCTTCCTGCCTGCCTTCCCCAAGCCCCTTCCACTGTTCGACTGGCCGAGCTCCTCACTTATCTGATGCCCTTTTTGTTTCTTGTTTTCTCTCTGGCTTCCATATGTGAGAGAAAACATATAACCCTTGGCTTTCTGCAACTGGCTGATCTAATTTAGCGTAATATTCAATTCATTTTCCTGCAAACGACATAATATTGTCCTTTTTTATGAGTAGAATTTCATTGTAAAACTCCACATTTTCTTTTCTTTTTCCATTCATCAGTTGATGGACAACTAAGGTGGTTCTATAATTTGGCTATTGTGAATTGTGATGCTACAAACATGGGTATGGATGTGTCATTATAGTATTCTGACTTTAATTCTTTTGGAAAGATACCATGGAGTGGTTTAGCTGGGTCATACATGAGTCCATTCCTAGTCATTCATTCATTCATTCATTCTTATTTATTTATTTATATTTGTGGTATTGGGGATTGAATCCAGGGACATTCTACCTCTGAGCTACACCCTCAGCCCTATTTTATTTTGAAACAGGATCTCACTAAGTTGGAGAGCGTCTTGCTAAGTTCCTGAGGCTAGTCTTGAACTTACAATCCTCCTTTCTCAGCCTCCAAGTACTGGCATTACAGGCATGGGTCACTATGCCCAGCTGTATTCCCAACCTTTTGAGGAACCTTCACACTAGCCTCCAAAATGGTTGTACTATTTGCAATCTCACCAACAATGTATAAGAGTTCATATTTCCTCATCTCCTCACCAGAATTTATTATTGTTTTCATTTTTTTATGATTGCCATTCTAACTATATATTTAAGCATAAATTCAGAGATGAATTAGACAGTTTTCCATTACTGTAATGAAATAACTGAAACTTAGAAAAGGTCTATTTAGCTTTGGTTCTGGAGGCCCCAGTCCCAGACCGGGTGGCCTCCTTGCTTTGGGCCTCTGGTGAGGCAGTGCACCATGGCAGGAGCATGTAGAGGAGCAAAGCTGTTTGCTTCACGGCAAAGAAGCCAAAGAAAGTAAGGACGGGGCTGGAATCCCACAGCCGCCTTCTAGGGCATGTCTTCAAACCTAGGGAGCGCACACTAGGCCTACCTCTTAAAGTTTCCATCACCTCCCAATAGTACCAGCCTTGACCCATGGACCTCTGGGGACACCCATCCAAACCATAGCAAGGGCATATGCAGCGGAACCTTGTCCCAGCCTGCAAAGTACGGTCACCTGACAGGGGCCATAACTGAGTCTTCAAAGACCACTTCATCCTTTCAAGTTAGCTACTTCAGTGAGTGGGGAACGTGATAGAACCCATGCACTCCATGCATGTCACACTTCTGTTGTGCAGTGAGCTCCTTGATCAGTTCCAATGCCGTGTGGAATACTGACAGCAGATGAGGCATGCTGCAGTCTTCACGTGGTGATTTTGGCAGAAGCATTGTGTACAAGGAAGGAAATGCATATCCAGAGGAGGTGTCTGTTCCAGTAAAAACAAAACTGCTTCTTCCTTGAAGTGGACTAATGTGCTGGCTCCGTCCGTCCAGGGAATGGGACCATATCGGCAGCTTGGTGTTGGTCTCTGCTGATAGACTGGGCACTCAGCAGTGGCTGTGGCCAGGATGGCACTGGCAAATGAAAGGCCCTATTGCAGAGCCCACGCATGACCTCCATCCCTGCCACCACGGGCACTTTGTCCAGGAGCCCATTGGGCAGTGGCGGGGGTGGCTGAGAAAGAGGCGGACTGGTATCCACAGGTGGGTCATCCTGGACACCTGATTATTAAAATGCTTCTCGGCTGAGGTCATTCTTTCTTAAGCGTTCACTTGGGTCACACGTATTTTCACATATATTTGTCCACCGAGAGAGGTCTATGCAAATACCCCTTCCTCAACTTTCTTTGTCACCACTTTTCCAGTGACGTTCCTTCCATTTGGTTCATTACTTGGTATATAATTGTACGTTTGGCTATTTCTCCTTCCGAGCAAAGTGTGCTGCTCTGAGTTCTGCCCACTGAGGGGATTTACCTTCACGGTTCCTCGGGGATACCCTGGAAAGGGCTGTGGTGCTGCAGCTATCCATCTTCAGGTGGACTTCAGGCGCAGTCTATACATTACCTGCACGCCGGGCCTCATCTTCTCTTCCTCTTTTGTCTGAGCACAGGGAACTTCCTACAAGGCCACAGGTGCAGGCTGGCAGAGAGAAGGTAGAGCGGCAGGAAGGGAAACTCTAGGCATGTGGGTCTCCTCTTCATGTCACCTAAAGGCGTTCAGGGCCTGCTCATGCCCAGTTACCTGCACACAAGTTTCCCTTGGTGATAGCATGTTGCTGTGCAAACCCAACCTTATGGCTTGGCAGAGCAGCGTAGGCAATGACAACTTGATGAGCTGTGGTTAAATATTCAATCTCAGTTAAGGCCTAATCGAAGGCCAAGAGCTGTTTCTCAAAGGAAGAATGGTTATATGCAGAGAATGTTAGGGGTTTGGTCCAAATCCCTAAGGTCCTGCCCTTCATTCCCTGTAGGGGCCTGCAAAATGTTCCAAATGCATTCCTATTTTCCAGCGATAGGAACCTGTTGGGCCACATGGTCTGCGTGGCAGAGAACTTGTACAGCAGCCTGGAACGATTGCAGAACTTTCTGTGGTTCTGGCCTCACTCAGAGCTTGCAGCTTTTCGGGTCACTCAGCAAATGGGCCTGCATAGCACCCAATTGAAGAATGTGCTGCCTTCCAAATCCAGAGAGACCCCTTAGCGTTGTGCTTCTTTCCCGATTCCAGGAGGGGCCAGATGCAGTAACCTACTCTCCACCTTAGAAGGGATGCCTCATACGACTGGATCCTTAGACAGTTCACTCAGGAGACTGCTCCTGAATTTAAGTGAGTTATTCTCCTCCTTTTGACATGCAAATACCAGCAAGTTGAGAACAGTTGCTGCTTCTTGCTCATTTGACCCAATAAGCATATAGGTTTTAAAATTTAGAAACATGTTAATGTTTCACACACTTAAAACATCAAGGAGGGAGGGAATGAAAAGATACGGTATAGGAACAAATGAGCTGAGCTGTGTTTTAATGGATAACATGACCACACTGAAGATGGGGTGTACCTTTGACTATATATGCCCTCAGGGCAAAGAACTATAAATAAACATTGTATTCTAACAAGTAGGTACAATTCAAATCAAAATCTAAGCAAACTTTGTGTGTGTGTGTGTGTGTGTGTGTGTGTGTGTGTGTGTGTGTTACTGCGGTTTGAACCCAGGGGCATTCTACCTTTGAGCTATACCCCCAGTCCTATTTTATTTCTTATTTTGAAACAAGGTCTTGCTAAGTTGCTGAGGGTCTCACTAAGTTGCTGAGGCTGGCCTTGAACTTCTGATCCTCCTATCTCAGCCTCCCAAGTACTGGGGTTACAGGCTGGCGCCACCATGCTCAGCTTGAGCAAACATTTTAATAGACATTCACAAACTAATTCTAAAATGTATACAATGTATACAATGCATGCAAAAACAAAAGAAATAATCAACACAATTCTAAAAAAGAAAATATAATTGGAAGACATATTTCTTCATTTCAAGATGATTATAGTAATTATGGTAGTATGGTATTCATGAAAGGAGATATACACATATCAATGAAACAAAATACAGAAGCCAGAAATAAACATGTGGTGTTAGAACAATTAGACATCCATTTGCAAAAACAAAAATGAAACAAGAAAATAACAATGACAACCAAGGACCTAACACAAACCTTACACATTATATAAAACTCACATCAAAATGGACTCACACTGAGATATAATACTACACAATTTCTAGAAAAAAAGGAAAACTAGAGGAAAATCTGCATGCCCATAAGTTTGGTGATGAATTTTTATGTATAACCCCAAAAGCACAATCCATGAAAGAAAAAATATAAATAAGTTGAACTTTATAAAAGTTGAAAATTTTTGCACAAAACTTTTGTCATAAAACATCATAAAAACAATGAAGAGACAGGCCACAGACTGAAAATATTTGCAAGTCATATACCTAAAGGATTCATTTCTAGAATATTAAAGAACTCTTATAACTCAACACAAACTATCTAATAAAAATAAAACAAAATAAAAAAAAATTAAAATGGGCACAAAGGATCTGAATAAATATTTTACTGAAAATGTTATGCAGTTGACAAATAAACATATGAGAAGGTTCTCAACATTATTTGTCCCTGGGAAATGCAAATTAAAACAATGACAGGCCAGCTAAAATCCCCAAACCCTACACCATGAAGATGTGGGACAACAGGAACTCTCCTCATTCAGATTCATGTGAACAAAAAACTGATCCGAGCGTTGAGCCTGGTGGTGAACACCTGTAGTCCCAGCTACCTGGGAGGCTGAGGCAGGAGGGTGACATGAGCCCGCAGATTTAAGGCCAATCTTACCCACATAGTGAGACCCTGTCCCTCCCCTCCAAAAAAAAAGGTACAGCCATTTTGGAGGGCAGTATGAAAGTTGGTTATAAAGTTCATCATAGACATATCTATCATATGACCTCGCCATCACACCGGATCTTTGCTATCTAGACACACAGAATAAAGAATAAATCTTCATTCACATTGTAGGTAAAGGCGTACAGTAAACTAAGGAGACAACACTCATAAAAACCGAGGAAACTTTCCTAAGATTTTACACATTTCATAGCTTTTTCAGATGCTGGGATTATAAACCAAGGCAAATAAAATTCACTTTCCAAGTTTATTACGCTCCCAGGGGCAACTAAAACGCAGATAAAACCCTGCAGTCTTACAGATGTGGAAAACCAGATGGCAGGGCTTGGAGGGAAAACAGCTGGAGGGTGAGTGGAGGAATCCCAGAAAGGAGAGAAGCACAGAGCAGAGAGATAAGTTCTGTGTATAAACTTTGTCCAAATTTTGGGCTGATTCCTGATATAGCCAGGTATTGGGCAGACTCCAAAAGGCCAAACTTAGGCTGAAGAACCTCAGTGTCCCCTGCAGCCCACCATGGAGGAGACAAGACTGTGACAGCCTAACAGAGCCCCCAACGCTCTTTAGAGAAGCATAAGCAAATCATAAAATTACTAGAAGCAGGGACGCTGGAGCCACTCACCATCCACGGAGTCTGATCCTGGGAAGGTGCAGCGGCTAGATTAGCAGAAAGGGATTTAAAAACTCTGCTGAAGGACAGAAAGCAAATGTGTCCACTGAATGAACAAATCGGACATTTCAGTAGAAAAAAAAAAAAAAGAAATGATGAAAAAAAGACCCTAGAACTTAAAAATATACGTAAGAGTAAAACGTCTTACTAGACGGTTAGTCAGTTATGCAAAAGAATAGATGCTAAAGTATGCTTGCAAAGTTCTGGAGTTTTGTAGGAGGGAGGTAAAAGGACCATTTAGTGAGGAAGAGAGGAGGCGAAAGGGAAGAACGGTGGTGAAGAGCTGGGAAGGGTCGGCAGATAGAAGAGGACTCACATGTGACCAAGGGTGAAAGCTGAAGGAAGGGGTGCAGTGATCAGTGGAGAAAGCTTACTGGGGTGCACCAAAATTCTCAAGGGAGGAAGAGGAGTAATTAGCAACTCTATGAAATTCACTAAAATAAGACGAGAGAGAGAGAGAGAGAGAGAGAGAGAGAGAGAGAGAGAGAGAGAGAGAGAGGAGCTTCCAGTCTCCTCCTGTCTTCCTGAACCAGAACGACGTGTGTTCCAAAAGCTGGTACATTGAGTAAAAAGAGAACCATGTCCCGATCTCATGCATCACTGTAGAGGGAACGCTTAAACAAAGTCTTATCAAATGAAACCCAGTGACGTGTCAACGACAGGCAGGAAATGCTCCACAATACAAAGGTAATTCGATACAATTTTTATCAATCAACGGAAGGAGCAATCCCCTACCGACATATCCACAGATGCTCGAGGGCTTTTCCTAGAACTCGGCAGCCCCGAGGGTTAACTCTTGCGATGTAGACTGGAGCGGGTGGGCTGATGCGCTGGGCACAGGCGCGGAGATGCGTGGTCCTGCAGGGCGCGCCCGGCTCCCTGGGCTCCAGCACCCGAGGGCAGGGAGGACGGGCCTCACCCCAGCCGAAGCCCTGAATCTGGAGGGCCCCAGCGCGGCCACCTGCAAGCAGAAGACCACCGGCTGTCCCTAAGTGTGCCATCACTCCTGGCCCGCGAGCACCGCTACTTTAATGAACGTTTTTGTTTGTTTGTTTTTACAGAATAATTAGGTTCTTCAGCAACAGGTCAGTATATAGGAGAAACATCCACATTTCCCCAAGGTATCAGCAAATATCTTAAATAGCACAACACTAATGCCATTTCAGTTACCATCAGGAACAAGATTTTAGTAAATGCTCTGAAATGAGAATATGAAATGGCTGACATGGACCTTAGAAAACAGATAAAAGCATTCATTTGCTTATGATAAGAACACGCATTTTAGCCGGGCGTGGTGGCGCACGCTTGTAATCCCAGCATTTGGGAGGCTGAGACCGGAGGATCCGGGTTCTCCGCCAGCCTCAGCTACCTAGCGAGGCACTCCGCAACTTAGTGAGACCCTGTTTCAAAATAAAGAATAAAAAATAGGGCTGGGGGTATAGCTCAGAGGTAGAATGATCCTGAGTTCAATCCCCAGTACCACAAAAAAAAAAAAAAAAAAAAAAAGAACACGCATTTTAGTAAGTCCAGAATATGGAGAAAAAAAAAAAAAACCCAATTGGAATAATTATGCAAATTTGGTTAAGTAAACAGGGCATAATCCTCCCAATAAATCAATGGCTTTTTAATGTTCTAGCAATAAAAATCTAGTTGTGAAATGAAAGGCAACCTTTAAATCATATAGGAAAAAAAAACTTGTCACAAGAAAGACTGAGAGTCAATATGGAGAATATTAAATGAAATATTTAAGAATGGAATAGTTTCCAATGTTCTTGGATGTAAAGATTTATCCATATTATTTCAACTTTCTCAAACTTAACATCTAAATATACTAGTTTACAATTAGAACATAACTAGGAAAACAGAGTTTTTGGGTATTGAATAAAATATTCTTAAAGTTCTTATTTTTCTTTATTTTTTAAAAACTTTTGGTACTAGTGATTGAATCCAGGGTCATTCTATCTCCAAGTTACTCCCCTAATTAATTAATTAATTAATTAATTGATGTTACTTTGAAATGGCTCACTAAGTTGCTGAGGGTCTCTCTAAATTGCTGGGGCTGGCCTCTAATCTTTGATCCTCCGGTGTCAACCTCCCAAGTACTGAGATTACAGGCATGCACCACTATGCCTGGCTTCTTACAGTTCTTAAGTTGAACAAATGCCTATGAGGATAGCTGAGAAAACCATAAAAAGAACAGCAGAGAGGAGATTTGCCATATTAGTTATCAGAACCTACCATAAAGTCACCCTAAGCTTATGAATATTATATTGGCATGCTACTGGACAAATAGATGGATGGAACAGAATAGAGACTCTAGAATTGGAGTCGGGTTTACCTGAGAAGTCAGCATATCGCCAGTGAGAAAGCAGGTGACAGGAGAGGCTGGTGGTGGTCCTGATAGACCAGTTGTGTGATGCTTCTGGAAGAAATTAAACTTCCGCCAGCATTCTACAGCTGCTATAGAAATAGATTGAAGTTTAAATATAAACATCAAAAACAATAAAAATACAATCTGGGAATTAAGGGAGATACAGGTATTTTTCAAACCAGTAATTCTATTCCTACCACTCTATCCCATATCCTGGAAATCCAGAGGAAAAAATGTAATCAATCATGTATGACCAAATAAAAATAGAAAACTTTAAAAACAGTATCTAACAGTATCTATGCTATCTTTTCAAACACCATAGGCATGGAAAAACAGTCTCACTGGAAAAAAATTTATAATGCAGATGATCAATGATTAACTTCTCTATTACACAAAACAATCTTGCAAACAGACCAAAAAAGAGAAAAAAATTAAAAAGTGAAAATGAACAAAGGCAAATAGGCAAATCACAGAACAGAAATCCAAATAACCATCAAATGTACAAAGAGATGTTCAAATTTAATAGTAAAACAGGGAAATGCAGAACTTAAGTAACATTTGACAGGCAAAAACTCAAAAGAAATGTAACATCTATTACTTATTGGAGGCCAGCGACTTGACATATGGCTCCAGGAATATGAAGTGATTCTCACAGGAAAGGTTACAGCAGTTGAGCTACAATGTTCTTGGAAAGCAATGTGGAGAAATCTCTTAAACTTTCAAATACTCTTTGACCTATGAACTCCACATCTAAGACCCTATCCCATAGATCAATCAAGGATGACCAAGGATGTTTACTTGTGTGAGTCCCCGTGGTGGAGAACTGGAAAGGACAAGATTTCTCATTGCTAACATTATTATTAGTGGCTAAGCAAATTTATTTAAGTATGTTTGTAGTCAACATGCTATATGCAATTAACGTTTTGATGAGTTGTGTTAGTAGTATTCATCTAGAAAATTTTGCTGACTGCATTGCGTTGGACCAAATGTTTGTGTCTCTCCCAAAATTTTTAGGTTGAAACCTGAATTCCAATGTGATGTTTTTGGAGGTGGAGACTTTGAGAGGTAATGAGGTCATGAGGGTGGAATCTTCAAGTATAGGATTAGTGACTTAGCTAGCTCTGTTTCCATGTGAGGATATAATGGGAATCTGGAATCTATAACCCAGAAAAAAGCCCTCACCAGATCCTGACCCTACTGGAAACTTAACCTCAGACCTCCACCTCCAGAACTGTAAGAAATACATTTCTGTTGCTTATAAGCTACCCAAGCAGACTAAGACAAACACTTAGCTAAGAACTTGCACCAATGCTAATATGCATTTTTTCTTATGTCCTCAAATTCACTGGGAATTCCAAGATCTTAATAATGAAGGCGACAATATGATAATAATATCCCACTAGAAAAATAAACACATATAAATAGCAATTCAGAGAAAACTACATATAAAATGTTCACCTTTGACATTTAGAAAGAAGTAAACAAATGCACAGCGGTGCTGCTATTTTATCAGAATTTAAGAGGACTTGGGGAATTCAAAATTCTGCCAAGGACTTTGCATTATTTTGCTACTTTTGGGGGGAATATATTGTTTATATTTTATGATCCAATACATGATTAATTTTTATGTCTCACGAAAGCTTCGAATATAATTGATATTGATGAGTTACTAATTTCCGTGTGCCTCCTTTCCCTGGGGCCTTGCTGCTGCCCTGGGCTTGGCCGTGCCTGGCCCAGTTACTAGTCTATTTGGATGGTACATTTGCACCAAACAGATGTAGATTTGGGAATCTGGAACTTTACAAAGGTGTTTTTGTAGGGAATGAGGGTGGGAGTGGGGGTGGGTGGGGTAACTCCTCCTGCCTACCCCCCCATTTTCATCATGCGTATAATCCTTCACAATCACAGCCCCTCATTTCCCCCAAGTATCCCGATGACTCAGTGGGTGGGGATCGGCAGAGATTGGTGCCTGGTTCAGTGGGCACAGCTGTCACTTTTGAGACTGTAGCCTGCGTATTGGAGGCAAACAAGGAGGTATAGTTTTGGGTTTGTTTTTGTTTTTGTTTTAAGCAGCATATAGTCAGTTCTCAACTTGCGAAGACTCGACTTATGGTTTTTTTTTTTTTTTTTTTTTTTGCGGTACTGGGGATTGAACTCAGGGGCATTCTACCTCCAAGCTACACCCCCAGCCCTATTTTTTTATTCTTTATTTTGAAACCGAGTCTCACTAAGTTGCGGAGTGCCTCACTAGGTAGCTGAGGCTGGCCGCAAACCCGGATCCTCCGGTCTCAGCCTCCCGAATGCTGGGATTACAAGCGTGCGCCACCACGCCCGGCTCGACTTATGGTTTTTGACATTACGATGGTGCAAAAACAATATGCATTTAATTGTAGAAACTGCACTTTGATTTTGAATTTTGATTTTTTTCCCCAGGCGAGGAATAAGTGGTCCCATCTTCTCTTGTGATGCCGGGTGGTGGCCGCAAGCCCTGGCTCCATCAACCATGTGACCACAAAGGAAACAAACTTCACTACAGTGTACTGGGTTGTTCAACTAGGATGCTCCTTGGGGTAGATGTATTCAGTGCATTTCCGACCTGGGATTTTTCTTCAACTTAGGGTGGGTGTATTGCTGTGTAACCCCACCGTAAGCTGCGGACCATTTGTATGTGGGGAGCATTCTCAGCAGGGGCAGGGACACTCTTGCTGTTCCCTCCTTGGGAACTCGTGCGAGTGGAACATACACTAGACAAGAAAGGGGGCTTTGTCGTGCTCAATCCTGCACTCTCAGCTCTTGGAATAATGTCTAGTGCCTAGTAGGCGCCCGGGAAGTGTGTGTAGAATGAGCGGTCGGATCCTGCTTGTCAGGCCTTCAGATAGAAGGTACTGAGTTTCTGAATTACCTTTTATTCCACACCCACAGTTTGGTCTTGGTTCAGGAAGGGTTGTCATTACTGCCTTCCCCTACTTCTTCCTAACAACAAGAATTTAGTGATCTCTCCAGATTTCTTTAAAAATGTGAAGCTTCTGCTTCCCACCCAAACTGGATTTTCCAGCTCAAACTCCAGTGCATCTTGTTATGTGGGTCCTCGTGTGTCACCAAAGGGTCAACAGAGTTCCTTTACCCCCAGCACATCACATTAGGATCTGTCTTTTAAAAACACTAGCAAATTATCAATAATTTCAATTTAACCAAGAATTATAAATGTTCACTGTTCTGTCATGTTTTCTGAAGATGTTTGTATTGATCCAATTTTTGCTTTTCTGGTTTTTTTTTGTTTTTTTTTTTTTTTAAGTAAAAAGAGTATAATTTGCTTTCAAAATGCTCACAAGTCAGGACTCACCTTTTGTCTGAACATCCGAGAGCTGGGTTTAATATGGCTCCCGTTGACTCGACCCTCCAGCAATTCAGGTCCAGCTATATCAGGCCTCACTCCTTTTCAAATTGTAGATATTTGGGACTTACGAATTTTTTCTTTTTATCCTCCTAATTCAGAGCTAAAGACTACACAGTACAGCCTTTACACAGAACAGTTAAAAGGATTGGAATCCTCTGTTTTTCTAGTTTTGCTTCATTGTAGTGAAAGAGTTTAGAGTCATTTCCTTCTGAAGAAATAGTAAAAAGTTGCAGAATTTGCTCACTCTTATGCAGAAAGCAACAACAAAACAGTTTTAAGTGTGACCGTGCAATCTTGAATGTTTGAAATAAACTTTTCTATGGAACAGAGATAATCTGAATGTCAAAATTGTTTTAATTTTTTTATTTTAGTTTTTGGGGTTAAATTTTGAGATAGATTTTTTTAAAGTGTCCTTCTTTATGGCTGAGTAAAATTCCATTGTGTACATAGCCCATAGTTTTGTAATCCATTCATCTGTTGATGGACATCTTGGCTGGTTCTATAGTTTGGCAATTGCGAATTGTGCAGCTATAAACATAGATACACATCCATTGGTCTGGTAGTTTGGTTTCTATTCTTTTGGGCAGATACCCAGAAATCATGTCACTTGCAGGGAAATGGATAGAACTGGAAAACATTATGTTATGTGAGGTTAGTCAGTCACAAAAAGTAAAAAATCAGATGTTCTCCCTAATATTTGGAAGCTAGGGAGAAAGTGGTCATAAGAGGGACTCTAGATGAAGAAGGAGAAACCTTAGATGAGCAAAGAAGGTGACTTAACTGAAGATGTGCTTTCACAAACATATCAAAGTCAATCACTAAACTGAACTTGAGAAGGAGGGAGGGAGGAGAGAAAGGGGTAGGAATTGGGGAAGGGTTAAGTGAGAAATGTGTGCATGTATGCCTCTACCAGCTTGTACCTCACAAAGATGTATGATTACAATGCACCCCCCGCCCCAAAATGTCGTAACCCAAGATGTTGAGTTTTTTGAGTAAGAGCCCTACATGTCCTCTACCCACCAGGTGTGCGCTGATCACCTGGCATGTGCTTGGAACTAAGAAGACAGGGTTCCCCTCAATGCTTAGGCTACACAACACGGGGAGATCTAATACACCGTGATAAATGTTCAGAAGGAACATTCAGCAGGGGGGAGCAGAACAGGTTATGGAAGACCTTTGCTGGAAGATGGGTAAGATTTTAGCAAGTGGAATTCACGGGCAGAGGAAAAGAAAGCATTTCCTGGATGAAGAACAGAATGCCTGAAGATAGAAGGATGCGCACAAGTTGGAGTGTAAGGACCAGGGAGTAAACAAGAGGGAAAAGAACAGGAAGATATGGGCAGATGCTGTTAAGAATGCAACGCAAAATCTAGGGCTCTTCAAATCACTACTGTCTCAACAAAACTAGCATTTTTGAATAAATGTGGACACATGGAAAAATTCATGGCAGAAAATATAATAGTAAGTATCACTTTACCCCTGCAAAAGGTAACGTAGAAAACTGGCTTTGCAATGAGCTCACCTGGAAGTTTCAAACAAGATGGTCTTCAAGGTGTTTACAGGGCTTGTGTTTGTTATAGTCACTGATCCCCATCCACTTCGGAGTAGGAAAAGCTGATATATCATCGAATCTTTAAATAGGGCACCGTGATTGGAGTTATTAACCTACTTATAATGAACATTCCGAAGGCATGACAGTCTGGTTCCAGGAACCTGCTTAAGAAATGTCACTGGGTGTGCGTGGATACTGGCAGCTGATCAATTATTAATGTTTAGAAGGAATAGTTTGCTGATATCAACCCAATAAGATGACCATCTGCACTGGCAATACATTGAGGAGCCTCGAGAATGTTCTCTAGTAAGAAAAGGAGTAAACCAAAAGTGAAACTTTTCCAAAAATTCTAATGGCATAAAACAGAAAATGTCCCTGTTTTATCTGAGAAGCCTTCACACTTCCCATGCTCATTCATCAAACCCCAGGGCCTTGACTGCAGTGCCACTCCAAGTGGACCATCTGCCTGTTTCCGAAACAGACTCAATTTATAGATCCCCAGGTGTGCATCTCTAATACATTTCAAGGCTGCATCTATTGAGTAAAGCCAGGTTATCTATTTGATTAAAAAGAGAGTCGCTGGGCATGGTGGCGCACGCTTGTAATCCCAGCATTCGGGAGGCTGAGACTGGAGGATCCGGGTTCGCGGCCAGCCTCAGCTACCTAGTGAGGCACTCCGCAACTTAGTGAGACTCGGTTTCAAAATAAAGAATAAAAAATAGGGCTGGGGGGATAGCTCGGAGGTAGAATGCCCCTGAGTTCAATCCCCAGTACTGCAAAAAAAAAAAAAAAAAAAAAAAAGATTAGTGATTACTACTTTGTGGTAGTAGTAATCACTAATGTGGTAGTAGCTTCAGCACCCTAGTGAGACCATTTCAAAATAAGAAAGAAGGGCTGGGGGTGTAGCTCATAGGTAGAATGCCTCTGGGCTTAATACCCAGTACTGAAGAAAAAAAGAAAATGCTTGTTGAATAAATGTTCAATTAGGGGGAAGTGACAGCAAATCTCAAGCTTTCTATAGCCAGATGGGACTTCTTCTTCTTCTCAGTGGTAAACTATTAGCATGATCTTTTCAGTTAACACTAGCCGAAAGGTTTCTTAGCCCCATTGGGTCTATGATGCAGTGAGTAAACTGATTTTCTAATTAATTTTCCATAAAGGAGTTTACACCTTAGGCAAATTAATCCCAAACATACTTTTTCAGAGTACTCTACTCTTTGAGCACTATAAAATGCAAAAAGAATGTTATTCTATAAATATCCAGGAAGCCTTTTACATGAATGGATTTAAATAAAAACATGTGTAGTGTTAATTTTAAGAACTGACATGGAAATACTTTCAGATTTGCTGGGATTAAGTGGAGAGTGCCATGTTGAGTCACTGCTCATTATCTTTGGCCTCCGAAAGCAGGGAAAAAGGAAGAATTCGTTCAATCACAAAAAAGAAGTGCCGGGAGAAACACAGGCAATTATTTCCATAACTGGTTCCTGGACAGGTGTTAACTAAATTTTCTGAATATTTCTCTCTTGGAAGCTGCATGACTGGCTATTTAACTGATGAGCCTTAGCTAAAATGATACGTGACAACCATTACGGTCCACATGAATTGTCGAGGGAACCTTCTTCAGCAAAGCTTTAGGCAAACAATCCAAGGGGAACTTTCTAACAGGTTAGTTTATAGCACTGACAATACATGTTAATAGGAATGTTAAATGCCAACTTTATCTCAAACAAGAAACACTCCAATAGCCTTTTCTGAATTCTAAACTCACCTAGATTGAAGTTTTGATGTCTTAAATTTTTATTTACAATTTCTGTCCTTCCTCAAAAGGCAAAAAAGTTTGAAAATGGAAAAAGGCCTCCCCCAAAACCTTATGTTTTATTTCAGAAACAACTGTCCTCGAACCAGCAATCAGAATCTTATATTTATCAAATGAAAATACTTACAAGTGAAGAAAAAAATGTTATAGCGATGTATCACCTGTGAAAATCTCAGGAAGAGCTGCATTATCTAAAGCCATTCTAAACTTTTATTCATATATTTTGTGGAATTCACATATCTTTTTTCTTACAGCAAACAGAACACTGTGGGCCACAAGGAGCTGCAGTACTATTATTGTTTAATTAGCAGCAAATGCATATTTTAAGTCTGGGTATCTGGACAATAAATAGCCTGCTTCTTTGGATGTGGGTGTTTAAAATGTAGTATCACTGCAGCTCCATAAATGTGATTGCTGTTTTACAGAGCTTATACACACACACAAAAATATGATCTTTGTCTATATTTTATACAAATACAACAGTAGTTTGTGAATACATTTTAAGTACATGATATACAGGATAAGCCACTTGATTTCCCAATATCACAGAATAGCGATTTTAAATGCAATAAAAATATACAAAATTCAGTCTGGAATGCAGATTTTTTTTTCTTTTCTATTTTGACTCAAAACTTTACCATTATAACATTTTTAGAGTACTAGTTCAAACACTTTTTCATTAGCTAAAAATACAATTTCAGCAGTCCAGCTTATGTTCAGGCATGATGCAATCCATTTCCTACTGGATTCCCAGTTTTTGTTAAATTCAAAGGGCTGTTAGTCACGTACAGCACGTTCTTCACTCCAAACTCTATTAGAAAGCCCACTTTCCAGTCCAAGTCACAGTCACCTTGCGGACAAAAGCTGGGTTTGTTCTGGTAACATCTGCATGTCCAACATCTCCTTTTGCAAGTGCACATGAATACATTGTGGTGGTGTAAAAGTTTGTTAATGACAAATTAAGTCACAGTATAAAAATATATTGTACACTCAATGTAGTCCTTTTCCTATGGATAAAAAAATACAACTGAACGAGACAGAGAAGTTTGTAGCACCATGAAGAGTTGTATCCCAAGTTACATTAGCAGCATGATCCGACATAACAAGGAAGGAGTGTTTCTGAGAAGATAGACATTCATTCTGGTTTATCTGTACCACCGAAGCTTATACAATGAAGTGCTTTGCACATTAGCAATAGTTCTGTGTCATGTCTGGAGCTAGATACCTTATCAAAAGACACTGCCTCCCGTCCTCAGAGGGCTGGTGATGGTGGTGAAGGGCTAAGGGTGACGTGAGGGAGCCGTGGGGCCAAGGCTGGTAGCATCATCTTGTTTTATCTGATCCCGAAGGAGCTCTCTGTGGGTTCTGAGTACAAAACTACACAGTGCCACTTATCTAGATCTGTGGCGTCAAAACAGCCTCTCTGTGCTGTAGAAATGGCTGCTGACACAGTGTGAGGAAAACAAGACAAATTCAACCCAGGCACTCACTGTCAGAGGAAACAGTCTGCCATTGCTAATGACGAATACTCAGCGATTACAAGATCCCCTCCAATGTCACACGGATCTCAGTAGGCTAGAAGCAACTTGGGTGAACTGATATTTAAGTTACGTACTGGGAAGACAGTGTGCTTTGAGACACGTAAACCTTGTAAAAAAATAAACCATTGTAAAACCTTATGAAAAGACACACACTGATTCTGTGCAATATAGCAAATTGATAAGAAAACACTGTAAAAATGTACCTGTTTAAAATACCATCTACCATTTTTGTACACAAAACATTATATATCAAAGGCCTACATATATCACCTAATGGCACTTGAAACAAATTATAGTAAGTCTTAAAATAAAAGGCATAACCTATAAGAAAGTTTCTGTAAAGGTTTAGATTCATTTTGAAAGTGCTATATCTTGTAATATGTGTAGTATAGAGGTTGACCAAGCTCTATTTTTTAAAAAAAATATTGGCCTATAACATATGTATTGCTCACTAGATGAATGATCCTGAAAAATGTACTCTATAACATTCATTATTAGCTTAATAAAGCAATCAGCTCTGGCTCATGTTTCAGTCAGTATATGGTTTTTAAAAACCGCGACTGTCCAAGTTAACACAATATATCACTATATTCCACAAATAACTAAGAAAAATAAAGCACAAGCAACAAAAAGGCAAAAAATACACAACTCCAAAGAAACACTAAATAAAACTAAAACGTTGCACAAAGAATGGTGCATGATCAGCCAGGATGATCAAAGTTGTAAGAAAATGAATTCGGTTAATAGGATTTTAAAATGAAAGTTTTTAACAGTGACCAATAACTATAAAAATGATATTTGTATACATCAACGGATAATCTTGCTTACAGTGCCAAGATCCTTCCACATTCACACTTCTGTGTTGGGTGACCTAGTTTGTACACATATGTGGAAGTCAAACTGAATGAGGTTCAATATCTTGTCCGAGGTCCAAATTCTACACTAAGATATTTTCATTTCACGTTAATCCCCCCTTTATGTATGTATTTACTATTTATTTTTACCAACCTAAGGCACTACCAGGAATTTCAAGGATGATGATTCTGGCCACCAGAGAATGAAAACAGTATTGGCAATAACTATTTTGATCATGTCTACTTCAAAGAAGAACAAATGACCATTTTTTTCCTAGAAAGAAAGAGCCAATTCTGTTACATCCTTGTTAGAACATTGTGCAATTACAATAAACAAGTTTTTCTTATCTTTAATAGAAGTTCTATCAAAAAGGTTTAGTGACCGCTGCAGTCAATTTAAAAAACAAATCAGCTGAATTCCCTCTTAGTTTGAAGTATCTTAAGTGTATGGGGCAGCAATGGGCAAAGAAGTGTGTGTATGAAAATGAAGACTCCACAGTCTCCACACTCGTGCCCTGGAAGATGTGCTTCCATGCGTCTGAATTTCATGCAGGGCAAGAATTAGGTTAAAAAAAAAAAAAAAAAGAATATAAATATATAGTGCCATTCCCCATTTCCAAAATGCTTTAGTTCATAAATCCTGATTCTCCCTTTTAAAAAAATTAGCAGTGAAATACAGCCTATAAAGGCCAAAGTCTCGGTGTCTTCATTTTGACTTCTTCTTAAGCAAATTTTAGACAGAATAAAGTAGTGCTTCCACACTTGCTATTGGTGATCTCTATTTAACAGTAAGTTTTCTACTTATTTGTGCTCTGTCACCAAATTCCTTCTCTCTTTTTTTTCATGGTGATTAAAGCAATATTGAACACTAATCATTCAACTAAAGATTTAGGTAAGCAATCTGTTTCATAGAAACTAAAAAAAGCAGTAATGAAGCAGAGCGAAAGCCTACTTTCAGAGCAAACACTCTCCTAACCAAAAGCTTAGGAGCAGTTTGAAAATTTTAAAAATGTATTTACTTTTTAAAATATATAATTTTAATGCCTTTGGAACACACTTTTTTTAATAAAATGTAATTTTTCATAATAAAATTTAAATACATAAGTATAAAAACTACTGCTCCTAGGATTAAAAGAAATAGGAGCATGATAAAATATGAGGAGGCGAAGCCCCTTCAGAGAGCAACTTTGATTCTATGAAGTGCGATATACGTGTGTATATATATATAATATATATAGTGAAACCCCATGTACATTATTACAATTTACATTTCTCCACAAATTATACTACTCCCAAATATTTTAAATAATGTGTTATATTCAGTAATCTGCACTCATTTTTAGAAATTCTTGGTAAACATTGCAATCTGCAGGGATAACGGCCCTACAAAGGGAAAGCAGCTCCCTTACAGGGCTCATGAGTGCTCAGAAATATTTTTCTTTTTCTTTTTAAAGAGATATATACTCTTCTATAAATCTTCCCCCTTTCCCCTGCCCCAACAGACAGGGGTCCCAAAATAAGGTGTTAACAAGTGCTTAATAGATATGTTTCTTAGGTTGATGTCCCAAATGACCTTTCGAGAAAGATAATAATTGGACCTTTGAGATTACTGTAGTTGTCTATTTTGACAAAAGCTCGGAACTATTTTAATCAGTGAAAACAATATTCTTGATTTTTTTCATATGAACTAAGACAGTGCTTGCTTTGCTTTACTTTGTTTCCTTACAAATTCAACTTTATTTGCAACATTTCTCCCATTTCCCAGAAACGTGTAAAAGTGGGGTTTTACTGTATATATTTTTAGTTTCTTAAAACTTTACAGTAATTCTTCATACAGTTTTCTAAAGCATTTAGCTTTAAATTCTCCAGCCAAAAATAGCAGGAAAAGATGGATTCACAATAAATAAAAAAGATATCATGGGGCAAAACTTATTTTTGCTTTTTGCTTTTGACTCTTAAAATGTATAGAATTCAGCAAGAAGTGAAATAAGCGATATGCTTCTACTTTACTCCTATGAGTCCGGTTTTCAATGCTGGCAACAGCGGACACGATCCCTAGATAAGTTCTTGGGTTTAACTGTGTGCTTTGTAACTATCTTTTTGCGAAGGAGTCTATCTCATGTTGGAGGTTGTGAGTCCACTCTGGGATCAACACACCTACTCTCTATGGCTCCAAAATGGCTCTAGATTCTGGACTAACTGTGGACTGACAATCAGAATAAAACTACCGGTGCACCTGAGCCACCTCTGGCTCTGAAAGGTGGAAAAGGTTAAAGAGAGCGATCTAGATACAGACCCATGTACTATGAATATTAGAAATGGAAAGAGAGCAAGTCAATGCCTGTGTACTAACTAAGGGTTGACTATTGTGTGACACACAACGCCATGTTAGTTTACTAGGAGTCTTTGTGCTATAAATACTGGTGCTTTGTGTCTTGGTTTTGTTTTCCTTATATTCTCATAATATATTTGAAAATATTTTAGCCAGACAATAGCAAGTCTTCAAAACATACTGCTGTGAAATTATGATATACTAAGAAGCATCTGTTGTCTCCCCAAACTGAAGACTCAATTCATTTAAAACACTTGATTATGAATCCATTCAGTGGCTAGTAAAAAATTTAAAACTCTTGAGTTATTCACATACACTTTATAAAATTTACATTCTATTTCAATTTTTAAAAAATGAGCCAAATGTCAAAAGGTAGAGCCATTGTTACTGGACAAAAATGCAAATTTTAAGATCTAAATGTAATTTGAACATGGGCCTTGTAAAAATTTATTAATAATAATAATGGCTTTTCTATATGAAATAAAACTCTGAGACTACGACAATTGGCAGTGAGTTAGGACAAAAACCCAGGTAAACATAACTGAACACAAATGGTTCCAAAGCTCATTTAAAAAGCTAGTTTCTATTTTATACTGGCTTAAAGAAAACTGGTATTATACAAAAGCAGAAGTTTCTATACTCTCTTAAAGTAGGCACTAAGATAAAAATGGTCATCTAAGGCAGGGCTACACATACATTTCCCTAGTAAATCCACACCCCAAATCCTACTGAAAAGCCTGATGGAAACGTGGCAGGGTGGTGCTTGTGCTTAAGCTACTGGTGAAGGCTGCCGACAGTGAGTGCAGAGACCCCAGGCCTATGGTGTTTGCAGGATCCTGAAGATCCTGTGCCTGGGTGGGGAGCTGGGAAACAGAGGAGTGTGCTTCCTCTTGGGAATAGCTCATTCCAAGGCTCCCCACCGACAGGGGGTTATAGGGAGGGCCATTTAAAGGAATGAAGTTAAACAACTGCGAAAAATCCAATGCTGGCGTGTTGAGGGGCTCACTGATAGAAATAGAGCTTTTTGACAGGGGGAGGTCCCCTGCACCATCATCGGGGGACCCGCTCTGAGGCTCCAACCCCAGCTTAGATGACGACGCCTGAGAATCCTGGGACGAAGAGGGCACGCCACCTTGCAACTCCATCAGGTAACTCTCGATCTCCCCCTTTAATGGCTGTTCTTTTTCAGGAATAGAAATCGCGTATGAGGTAGAACTGAACGGGTATTTGAAAGAAAGGTGGTGAGAGGGATGGACGGCATCCATATCTATCGGGCACGTCATTCCCAAAGGCAAAGTTGTGATCATCTGATGGGCAGATCCCGAGCTCTGCATGGACTGAAACGGAGTGTTATAGAGGTTTAACTGCAAAGTGTTTGTGAATGGCTTCGACAACAGTTCGCTGGAAGGTAAGGACATCACCGGAAGGAGCTCGTCTTTTATAGGCACGGACACGTTGCAGGTGAATGGATCCAGGAAATCCACGGGTTCTGTTTTGACCTTCAGAAGCTCTTGATTGTGACTCTTCTTCATATGTCGAGTCAGGTGATCCTTCCGTCCAAACCGCTGTGCACAGTACTGACAGAGGAAGTCCTTTCTTCCCGTGTGCACCACCATGTGCCTCCGGACATCCTTCCGGGTGTAGAAGCGGCGGTCACAGTGCTCGCACTGGTGTTTCTTCTCCTTCACCCCCCCAGAGGACTTGCCCGCATGAGACTTAAGGTGCTCCAGAAGCACGCCTGTGCTTTCGAAAGTCTGCAAGCACACCTTGCAGGTGAGGTCGCCGCTGGTTGCAGCATGCAAGGCCAGGTGTCGTTTAAACCCAAGCTTAGTATTGTAGTTCTTGCCACACTCTTCACACTTGAATGTCTCTTTGTTGGGGTCGTGTGTGTGCAGGTGATTCTTCAGATGGTCTTTCCGGTGAAACATTTTTTCACAATAATTACACTTGTGGGTTTTCTCAGGAGAGTGAGTAGCCATGTGCCTTTAAACACAGATATATTCTATAAGTAATTATCACAACGAAAATGGCATGTATTCACTTTTCAAATGGGCAGCTAAATGACTATGCTAATACAGAACTCCCTACATAATGGAAATTGCTTAAAACTTACTACGTACCACAAAGATACTTAACATACCTAAGTACTGCAAAACTTGAGCCATTAAAGTTGCCACTTTAGTTTTTGCTGGTTCTTAGCTATCATTACAAAAGCAATGAACAAGACTGAATATACTCACATTTGTAAATGTCCATACCCTTTACTTGTTGTAATTTCTTTCTATAAATGGAAATTCTACTCTCATTAAGCATTTTATTAAAAAAAAAAATCCAAAGACACTAACACATAAAAGTATGTGATTTAGAATACTAAAAGCTAGCCGTTGTCTAATCTACTTAACATTTCCTCTCTGCAAATCAGCTGAAGAACGTGTATACAGATACATACGTTTACAATGGCTTCAAATGGCCAACATAAGAGAAAATATAATCTGAAAGACAAATAGAGTTGAATACCTTTGTAATTTGTACTTAGAGACAAAGGCCTTGGTGCAGTCTTGTTGTATGCACTTGTAGGGCCTCTCTCCTGTGTGAGAGTAGGAGTGAACCTTTAATTTCTCAACACTGTTAAAGGCCTTGTCACACAGTTGGCAAGGAAAGTTTTTTCTTGGTTTGGTTTCACCACGCTTACGTTTCCCTGAAGGGACTTTCTGGGTATCTCTTACTTCTGACAAATCACCAGGAATGACAGTGGCCATCGCAGCCTAAACCAGGCCTTCTTGTTGGACACTTGGGAACTGCCCAACTCCACTAAATGATATAGCTTTAGGTGGCTTCTCAAGTTTCATGTGGTCGTAAAAGAAAGCAAAAAGGGACTGGAAAAAAAAAATAAGAAACAACTAGTTTGTTACTAAACTCAATTTTTAAAAAATTTATTTGCTATGTGATGCTTTTGAATTAAAAAATGAAACCATAAAATGGATTCAGCTGGTCTAATGTAATATCTGTAGTTTCTTTGCATTTGTCAAAACATATATAAATGCATTGCTCAGAATGAACAGTTCATCATACCCTGAAATTCCACCTGACAAACACTGTGCTTAGGTACAACAGTAGTGATTTCAGGAACTCTCAGGAAGCATCAAAACATGATTCTGAAACAAGCTTCAATTTTCACAAGGGATTAGAGAACATAAATCTGACTAAAATATAAAAATGTTTCAGCAAATTTTTAATGTCTAAAAGTCACTGGAATTTGTGCACATCACCTCTAGCCACACAGTGTATTATAGGAACAAATAGCTAAATAACTGAAAACCCTTTTAAGTACACCTTATGAACCACTGAGTCCATGGAAGAAGTACTAAAAATCCAGATACTAGAAACCCAGAAGAGCTGCCTGTGTCACCCCAGGTGAACACACTCTTTAAACCTGTATGATCACAAGCAGGAACTCCTGCAGCAAGAGCAGAAAATGACTGATCTTTATAACAAGCACATATGCTTGAAATGGTAAAATGTTTTGATGCTATCTCAGGTGAAGAAATGGTTCCTTATCACTCTGGGGGGAGGGTATGTTTAGTGTTCCACAACATTCTTCACATCATAGAGAATGATTATGTTCACCAGATACAGCGGGGTCAGTAGATGAGCTGGAGTTGTCAGGCCCACCAAGAGCTGAGTGGATCAGTCTTTAAACACCTGTGCCTGCATACATCGGTATACAGAGGTGTTTTAGGTTGGTAGAAAGGTGTGTCAGAGTTTCAATCCATTTGTAAGAAAGAATGGAATGTATACATTGCATAGCAAAATGTATGTCTTTTTAAACAACAAAAGTGAATTGAAACCCATATAGAAGGAGACGGTAAATATTATCAACTCTGTTTCTCAGACTAAGAAACTGAGTCCCCAAAGATCCAACAAATGTATGGGGTTAAATGATTCCTCAGTGTTTCTTCAAGATAGTGAGATACTTTCCAGAGACCAAAGAAATGATAGTATCTGCAACCTCTTTTAAAAAAGATCTGAATTTGTCAATTGAGAACTTGAATGTGGCTGACTGTTATTGATGACTGGTTGATTGGATTTTCATTCTGTTATTAGGAAAATAAAAGGTGGCTGTTGTACATCACTTGTGTTCTGCCATTATACTGACACTTGCCTTCACAAGCCACATCTATTACACTTATGCTCAGATTCTAGCTCTACTTCAGCAGCTCCAAATAGATGTATTTTTGTAAAAATCAGTGTATGTTACGACAGTTTTGTTTTGTTTTTAGGCTATCTCTAAGCAAGCAAAATACAGCAACTATCCTCTAACTTGATCAAAGTAGTGAAGCACATGGATAAGTTGGTTGAATGCCTCTCTTCCTGACTAGGTAGACGCGGGCCAGGCCTTCATGGTGTTCAGCTGTCTGCAAGTCCCACTTGCAGCTTAAAAGTGACATCAACATAATGCGACTGACATTACTGATGCTAACATAGTATGTTCCCTATGGTTTGGGATTTTCTGAATCTTCAAGGACTTGTTCTTTTCCGGTTAAGCTGTCATTCAGAAGACGGCTTCTCTGCCTCCCTCACAAACTAGATCTACATAGCTATTCTGCTGTAACCAATCACGACACTGGGAACTCATATAAAGCATTCTGTCATGGCAGGAAAAAACCTAAATGTTCATTACTTGATATCCTATATTTAGGATAAACTGATCATTTTCAATTGCAGAATCAAAATGGAAAGTCAAGTACCTAAATCCTTGTATACAACTAGTATCAGGAAATGTTTCCTAGATTCACCATAATTGCCATTGTGTTACAGGATCCAACTGTAATGCAGAGAATTCCAGTTAAGAAAAATAACTTCTATGTTGCTAAGAAAGTACTAAAAGTGCACCATGAACCAGTATACAAATATTTGATTATATTAAATGGGTGGTACTCAATATGAAGTAATAAATTGTTATCTTTGGATGTACATACTGAGCAATGGAAAATTGCATTGTTTTCAAATATTACACTTTTCTAAGACCAGCTGAAATTTTTTCATGGCTGATAATACCTTTTTATCTTAATATATTACAGAATTCAAATTAGTTATTACAGCTGCATATACAACTATAGAATAAATATAATGCTGAGCTCAACATTAACTCAAAGACCATATTCATAATATGCACATCAACCAAATACTTCAAAGGTGCATGCACAGAATTAGAGTGGTTTCTGTTCAATGTGTACCTGATTACAGATGGAAAAAGCCTCAGACTTTGATCTTAGCCAGTCCCATTAACTCTTCGTGGAAGAGAGCGGAATCCAATCCTTCCCATTTTGGCCAATCTATGAAAAAAAGAAAAGAAGAAAAAGAAAAGAATGGACTATACTCTAAATGGAACTCGTATGTAAATGGTAGAAAATTAAGGATGAGAGAATTTCAGTTTCATGGCACATGCTCACATTCCAGACTTTGCTGATGAATCATGCATTAACTGTCACCAAACTGCGCATTTTTATTAGTTCTAAGCACATACACATGACCAAATAAATGCAGAAATAAAACAGTATACCTAGGTCAATGGCAACAAGTGATGCTGAATGACTCCCCACTTTTTTCCCAATTCAGTTTAAGTTTTTTAGAATAACCTAACTCACCTACCAAGAAAAATGGATATTAGGGTTCCTGTTTATAAACTGAAGGATCAAAATTTCAGTAAGCATGATACTATGGAAGAGACAAATTCTGTTCCCTCTTGGAGAGCACATCTGGACCGCACCAAAACCACAGCCTCCTGATGAAAGCACTCCCGCCCACACTGCACACACTTGTGCAATGGGGCTTCTCAGAGTCACACTTCTGTGGCTTGCAGTACCTGCCAATCGATTCTTAAGAATGCTGTAAGGATTGCTGAAATGTAGCAACAACTCTGTACTGTTCAGATTTCAAAAACATGCAAGGGAAATTAAATATAGGTTTGATACAGGAGGCGGGGCTGTTCGGAAGAGAGCATCACTTGGCTTACAAGATCATTGTTGAAAAATCTTAAAATGGCATAAAATGCCTATTAGCATTATCTTACGTAGAATGAGAGTACACAGAGAAAAAAAATGTGTTAATAGTTCTTAATTGTACAAGTAAACGTGAATATATAATGGCCAAAAGAAAGACCTAGAATTACCTACTATAGAGTAAAGGCAGAGAGAGATTAGTAAGCTCTGAGTATTTTAAAGATGAACATTCAGAAATCATTGTATGTAAGAACTTGAGAGGAATAATGTAAATCAAGTAAAGTTCAATAACCAGAGGTTAAGTAAAAATAACTTCTTAAAAATAAGTTCTTTATACCAATTTAATAACTTCTCTTGAAATAAAATTTTACATACTTTTAGAATTTGATGATATAAATAAAATATTTAATAGAGGACATTCAAGCATCATTTCAAAAATACTAAGGGTATATGTGAAAGCAGCACTATTCTCACAGTTTAAAAGACAAGAAAAATAAAAATATAGACCAATAAGAGATGTTTTACAGTTAAAGCAAAAGCTCCATTCTTTTTTAAAGCACAGGACATGCATAAATGGAAGAACTGAACTCTGCATATCAAAATTGCAAAATATGAAAGTAACTGTAAATACTTACTTGCCCAGGGAACACAGAGAGTTTGGTGGGATAAGTAAGAATATGAAAGACCATTTTGTGCATTATGTTACTTGAATAATATAAATACCTTATACAGAGTGTTTTCACCTGTTACCTCCCTGGAACTCAATGAATTGAGAGGTGGATGCACTTATCACCACTGCCATTTTAAGATGAGACTCATAAAAGCTGAACACTTCGATGACATACGCATGGACAAGAAGGTGTTTGCACCCTCAACTCCTATTTCACTTGTATTCTACCGCATTCTATGACAAGGGAACGTTAGCAAAACAATCTGCAGATGCATAAATCCTATCATCCTACTTAAAGGATCAGAAGAGGAGACAGTGTCAATTTTCTGTATCAGAACTGTATAAATGATCTCCAAAAGGACGTAAATTTAAGACTTAAAAAGTTTAAAAGACAGAAAACAAATTTTAATAATTAAGTAACTATTAAGATAATAAGTGGTATATCTATTTGACTGGATAATGATTTGGTTATAAAAAAAACACCTAAAACCCAAAATTGACTAATAAACAATAAATTTATATATTTTTCTTCTTTCCCCAACCAATATAAATTTTACTGCATTTCAAATATATTTATGAATGTTTGATTTATGCTTATAGTTCAACAATATTTTATAATAAAAGTACCTTAAAGTCTAAATATTTCAATATAATTTAAAGTTATATGCTTTGAGATATTCAAATATTCTACAAATTACTCATGCTATATGTCATATAATCTGAAATAAAATAATAAAGCCATCCTTTTAATTTAGTTTATCCCAACATACAGCTCTCAAGTTACGGTTAGCATCCTTAAATTCAACCAATTTTGACATCTTATGAGTTGCCAAATTATTTTTTAAAAACTGCTAATCATTTCCCCAAACAAAGGTAATCGGGAGCTGGTATGAGTTATTTGGATTGATAGAATAAACATACAAAACACAGCTTGCATTTATGTAATCCTAAAATGTTAACTAAAATTATCTGTGTATTCTCTTTTATAGAGCCATGGAAAACCTTATTTATTTATTCATTTTTGGCGGTACTAGGGATTGACCCTAGAGGCATTCTGCCTCCAAGCTACACCCCCAGCACTATTTTTTTGTTTATTTGAAACAGGGTCTCACTAAGTTGCAGAGGGCCTAAGTAGCTGAGGCTGGCCTTGAACTTATGATCCTCCTTTCTCAGCCTCCTAAGGACTGGGAGTACAAGCTGACGCCAGCATGCCTGACTGGAAAACTTTTAAACAGTATTGAGGTTACTGTTTTGAAAGTCTGCAACAAAGTGTATATCTGTGTTTTTTTCTACTTTTTGTTTGAAAACTTATTAAAGATTGACTATGTTTTTCAAGTGACGAAAATTCTTTGCCTTAATCTGAAGAATTGTGAATGAAGGTAGAAAATACACATAATCATTTTAAATTGCTCTAAGATGAAACAGCATTTCAGAATATCCTTGTAGTTTTTGTTGGTTCAAAACAGGCATGCCACCTGCCCCCAGGTTGACTTTGATTTCACAGGAATAAGCAGTTAGAGGGAATACTGTATGTGTACACATTTATCTTCCCAGGTTTTACATTATTTTAAAATAGTGACTCACACAGAAAAATGAGCAAAAATGAATCACACATCAGAGGTCTACTGAAACCAATTTCTTTAAGATTCCAGCCAAAGAACAATAACTTTTGTTAACGGTTGTGATTTTTACAACACTTACCTGCATCAGTAATTCTTTCATATTTAAAAGTCAAACAGATCTTGCTAAGGGAAAATGCTATAAATCATCAAAGATTCATTCTCCCTTTCGCTAATCAAACAATACCATTAGTGAACAACTCAGAAAATGCCAATGTTTGCTTCAAACACGTTTTACATAGGGTAAATAAGAGGAAACTTACCAGTTGATAATATTTTAGTTTATATGCATGAAACACTAATAGAGTTTTAAATAATATGAAACTATTAACAAGATAACATAAATGAAGACAGTCAATTTTGAAGTAAAGACAAGAGCATACTTAAGAACTTTTTTTTTTTTTTTTTAAAAAGAACCTCCCTGATCCTGTAGGATAATTTGAAAATTCTTACAGCATGCAATTTCCATATCTGTAAAATCACTTATTAGTGAAGAATACAAAACTCTTCTGCAATTATAAAAACCTTAGAATGAATAAGCAATCAAGTACAGGTGCACGGGGGCAGGGCCGTGCCTGGTTTATTCATTGCTGTTTTTCATAAAAGCCAGTAAAATAACTGTTGAATGAACGAGAAAAATTAAAACAGGGCAAGTGCTTACCAGCAACACAATGACCTGTAGTCTTACTTCATCTCCACATTAGACATTAGGTAGAACATATGTATTCAAATAAGATATATAGCATGGGTAGGATGTATTCCAACAAATCGAATAAGAAAACAGAAAGGCATTTTGTTGAAATTTTGCAGCTATTTGAAAAGCTTTAGATTAAAATAATAGCAATTATAGTAATAGAGAGCTGTTTAAAATACTTATTTTGCTTCAGAAAACAAACATTCTCTGGATGATCTTATTGCTAAGAAATCGAGTGGCATGCATAGACAACATCAATCAAGCACCCATTCCTAATACAAATTTCCAAAGTGAAAACACGCCTAGCGCCTGCCACAGGGCAGGAAAGCCGGTGGGACGCTTGGACAGCCTGCTGACCCCTACAGAACAGAAAGGAGCCAGAGAGTGCAGGAAAAGCAGGAACCACGCAAAGACGTGCACCCACTCACCTGAGGAGAGCAGGTCCTCAAAGAACCCATTCATAACCAGAATAGGAGGACTATGATCCTTGTTTTCCTATATTAGGTGTCATAGTTAACTAAAATCAACAAAGGATGATGCCTTTTGTGCCTTTTGTCAACAAATTTTGGGCAACTCATTAAAATGTAGTTCTAGGGTAATCCTTTATAAATTTTGCAAAAAATTAGCTTTACCGATAGTGAGAACTGCCTTACATTTCATATAAAAATAATAAAAACTGATAGAGAAATGGAGGAAAACTGCTGTTTTATTTGTTGAGGTTAAAAAAGTTTTTCTTCTTTTTTAAAAGCTCTCTCTGATCCATAACTTAAAACCCAGCATTTCATTTTAATGTTTATGCGTGCTGGCTTGGGGGAGGGGTTCCCAACGGCTGTATGTTCTCCTCAAAATAAAACCCTAAAAAACACAGATGAGGGTACACTGGGGGTATTTTCACCTTCTTCTCATAGGGCAAATAGTATTTGCAAAGAGGAAACGACAGTGGGATGGTGCAAAAGGACAATGACGGCTGGGAGAACAAAGAACTGCTGTTATTCTATTACAGATGTTTAATCAATACTTTAGAGAATTTCCCGGCTTTAAAAAAATTCCCAGGTAACAGTTAAAAAATACTCATGCTCTAGCATGTACCCCAAGTTGTGATGAGTTCTTTAGCTCATTACCACCATCCTCTTAGGCTTCTGGGGGTACAACAAAAATGTTTGACACCAACTGTAAAAATGTTCCCACTGAAGGACCCTAAACAGCCATTCATGCACAAGTACAAAGTAACCCAAGTTTCATGTCTGCACTCTCAAGCACCCATACTGTGTGTCTATAAACTCAAATGAAAAGTCAGAAAACAGGTGCCATGTAAGAAATGTGCTCAGGATAGAAAGTTTTAGTTACAAAAACTTATGCAGATAGTTAGTTTTAAGCCATCTCAAAGTAATGTGCGCTTTAAATATGGGCTTGTGTTATACAAGGAATACGTATAAATGTCTTAACGTATGTGCCGAGGCTCCAGTAGCACTAAAATGTAATGAAAACAGAATCCGCACCCAGGGAAGGCTTGGGAGGTGCCACCAATCTATCCTGAGTTACAGCATGTAGCCGTTTAAGGTAAAACTGCTTCAGGAAACAACTAGCTCTACTTATTACCACATATTAGAGGTATACAGGTTCAGTTTTGGGCAAAATCATCAAGTCGTACGCTTCATCACTACATTTGGTGTGCGTATTCTCACGACCTCGTCTCTTTCCCCACCTGTCGACGGACCCCCGACTCTTGTGAGGGTTGGACCCCGGCACTTCCCTCCTTCGCCTCTTGAGGACTCTGTGTCCCCAGGCTGGAACAATTAGAAGAGATTTGAAATTTATATCCTCTGACCAATTTTACTTGTGCAGGATGAACTTGAAAACTTCCCTTTCTGAACCCCACTACAGACTGGAAGGCTGTTCTCGTAAGGACCCGTCTCTCCTCCAGGGATCATCAACTCACTGTAGGAAAGCTAGATGCGTTCTTGCACCCTAGCACCTGGCCGGTGCCCTGCCATGCAGAAGATATTGCGTGTGTGTGTGTTTCTGGAGACTGAAAACAGGGGTGTTCTACCTCTGATCTACATCACACAGCCCTATTTTATTTTTTTATTTTGAAACAGGCACCACTGGCCTCCAATCTGTGATCCTCCTGTCTCAGTCTCCCAAGTACTGGGAATACAGGCATGTGCCAGTGTGCTAGGCTAGAAGACGCTTGATGAAATTTGTTGAACAGAACTGTTGCGCCTTTAAGGGAATTTAAAGAAAGCATGGCAAATCTACAAAAGCAGGTAAACATGTTTCAGAGCTCCTGAAATCTTAAATTGGTTAAAAAGCAAGATCAGAAGACAAACTCAACAAAATTAAAGGCTAGTGTGCTTTGGCACAGGGGAAGGAACTTAGGGTACCACAAAACCATCTGGGAGTCTGCACTGCTGTGGTGTCCGTGACAAGCACTCTCTGCTTCGCCGGGCCTTGCCAGCTAGGGGTCTCAGTCATGTGCCACTCAGAAGCAGAACGGGCACAGAAGCAAACCTGGCCACCACCTAGTGGACTTGCATTTTCAGAACATGTCTGCTTTCAAATGTTGTTCCAGTGATTTCTTAAACACGATCAGCCATAGCTTATTGTTTGGAAATAGACAATGAAGTTCTATGGGAAAGAAAAAGGAACAAAGGGAAATTGCAAATCTCTACAGAGGATGTTCTTCATGTGAAATTAAAATGTGAGGATGACACTGAAAATACTGGCAAAATTTTTTGACTGATTACATATACAGAAGAATCAAAAAAAAGGGGGGGGAGAAAACCTGAGTAAGTGGAATTTGGCTCGGTAAAAGTAATATTTTTCCCCTTTTCTGGATACTAAAATACAGCTTCATGAACAAACAGCTTAGAAACTATAATGAAGTAGAAGAAAGAAAATCCACAATCTCAAAACACTAAAAAATGATCAATATCTTTTTATTTAAAAAAACTACAATATCAGATGGCTAAAGATTTATGCTAACTTGATTTTAATGCTTAATCCCCACAGAATGTTGGGCTTATTCGAAAAATTCAGTCAGATTAACTTATACACCTTTGATTGTAAAACTCTGTTTCTATATACCGCAAGGCCCCCCATTTGGCTCTTAGCCCAAGTCCCCCTTCCTCCAGAGGAGACGCCCTGCCTGCCGTTAGTGGGGATAGCAACCATTGCATCTTTCAGTCTCCCCATCCTGGGGTTGGGGGTACTAGCTTCTAATCCCCAACTCTGTGTCTGGGGTCCCCTGACAGACTTACCTGGTGCCAAATCCATGTATACCTGGGTTTCTAAGTATTGCTATCCCCTGATTCTACACCACTGAGCTGCATGTACAGGTTGGGAACTCGAGACGCTGTGTGACCTCTTCCCAGCAATGCTAGTACATTCTTGTTGCACTGGGTCCCCCATTCTAGCATCCGCCCCATCCAAGGAAGAAGATCGAACCCTGCTGCCCATTTGACCAGTTAATCAGATCCTTCCCAGCAGACAGAAGATACAGTGACAATATGGGGTAGTCTATCACTCCGAACAAGATTCAGGAGAAGGAAGAGCAGCTTAAGAGTTCATCTGGGGAGAGGAACAAATACGCTTTTATAGCAGCTACGCATTTCGCACAGCGAGGAAGACTGACGTCCCGTGACTGGCTACTCCTGAAGTCCTCCAGCTCCCAGTGCATTACTGGTGGGCCCTGAGATAGTACGTGGCATGCTTATTATGTGGCATGCTTTTCAAAGCTTTTAGTTGTATATCTTACATTATTTAGGAACTGGAATAACTCATCACTTTGAAAGTCATGCCATATAATGATAAAAGCCACCTACCTGAGGCCCTGTTCCAAACTCTAGCAAGGTGACCTGATTAATAGATCACCACAGAATGAAGCATTCTGCGTGCCAAATACCGCCAAGGCAGCACCAAGAGGCAACCTAAAAAGAAAAGAAGAGTTAGTTTGAAATTCCAAAAGTCAGGTCCAATCTGGTTAATGGCATATGAACCAGATTGTTTTTTCTTCTATACATGATCACTTATTCACATTCCATGTTCTTTATCATTATTGAAAAAAATCTCCTAAATCCTCCTGTTAGAAACAAATATGAAACAAGTGAGATATCTACAGTACACTGAAAAATGAAAAGTAAATGAATCAATATCTCTAGATTTATATATTCCCCTCTCCCCGAATCACAGTTATCTAGATTATTCATACTTTTATTCAGTAAAGTACTATTCTAAGTTTACTGACATTTCTCCAGTTGGCTGCTTAATTTCTTTTTATATTCTAAACATACCCACCAACCTCTCTCTAATAGAATTTTCAGAAAAATTTTCTGTGGGGTTTCCTTTGTTCTGAGCAATGGCTGAGGGGAAATCCTGCCCATGAGTGCTTCCTTGCTTTCTCTGCCCACACTGAAGGGTACAGACCACGGCGTGCCCCAGAAGTGGAGGCATAATAAGGAAGGGAGGGTGGGAGCTAGTGGGGAATGGAGGACACAGGTGGCAGAGAGAGGACGTTCCCGTGCTGAAGTAAGGGGGCAGGGAAGAATGTGGAACATTCTTGAAGAAACAAGGCAGAACGGGAGCCAGGGACGAGCAAAGGGGCTTCTCTAAGGACTCAGGAGGGATGTGTGTTCATCTTGGTAAGCTTTTTGGTAGCAGAGGCAAAAAATGCAAGGCATTTGGTCACCGTGGCCAGGGCTGAGTAGAAGGGTCTGAGCAAAGCACTTGGTCTGGGTACAAACAGCCACTGGGAAGAAGCAGAAGAGTGTCCAGGCATCCTCAAGGATTTTTTTTTTTTTTTTGCGGTACTGGGGATTGAACTCAGGGGCATTCTACCTCCGAGCTATACCCCCAGCCCTATTTTTTATTCTTTATTTTGAAACCGAGTCTCACTAAGTTGCGGAGTGCTTCACTAGATAGCTGAGGCTGGTCGCGAACCCGGATCCTCCGGTCTCAGCCTCCTGAGTGGTGGGATTACAAGCGTGCGCCACCACACCTGGCTTTAAGGATTTTTAAAAAACCAACAGAATTTGCCATAAAAGAGGAATCTACTGCTGGTAGGAGCGTAAATGATTGAACCTTTTCTGGAATACATTGTGGAAATAGGTAGTCAAAGCCTTCTGTAAGTTCATGTACATTGACTTGATAATGCATTTCTTAAAAAAGATGAAAGATTTATATATGAAGATATTCAAAGTACAAGAATAGAACTGATAATGTCTAATAAAGGGTGAAAATATATGTCTATATGATGGAATAACTATGTAGCTATTAAAACAATGTAGTTTAAGAACATTAAACTACATAGAAAAGAGCAGCTAAAGGATATTAAAATATTTAACAAGAAAAATACATGTTGAAATTTATGATCTGAATTTTGTAAAGTATGTACTTAAGACTAGCTTTCCTCCCCACTGATCCCTTGAATGTATAAATAAAAATTTGATTAGATACAGCATTTTTACTTTTGTGTATTATATACATGTCTTACTCTGTAACCAAAAAAAGTTATTTTATCAAAAAGAATGCCTTTCAACAAATAATGCTGGAAGAGTCTGATGTACATATATCAATTAAAAAAAGTTGGAACCATATTTCACACCATATATAAAACAACACTATATGATCACAGACTTAAGTACAAAACCCCAAATTATACACCTCCTAGAAGAAAACATTGGAAAAATATGTGTCAATCAAAAAATTCTTTGGTTACAATGACAAAAACATAACCTATAAGATAACAAATTGATATATTATATTTCATCAAAATTTAAAACTGTTCTTCAAAAGACCCTGTTAAGAGAATGAAAAGACAAGTCATTAGCAGACCACAACAAAACCTTTACAAAGTGTATTCCTAATAAAGAGCTTGCATCCAGAACACATAAAACACTTCTAAACTCAACAATAAGAAAACAAACAAGCCAGTTAAAACAGGAAAAATTATTTAAAGAGACATTTCACCCGTGAATGGACAACAGAAAGCACACGAAGAGATGCTCCTCGTGACTGCTTGCTGGGGAGATGCACGGTGATTCTCCCTCAGCTCCCAAGCGCGACGGGGCTTCGTGCCACCCCGTGAGACACGCCTCCCTCCAACCTTGTTACGCTGCTGGCACTCGACCCAGGTGACTAGAAACAAAACCCCAAGACCGAAAAACGGAAAAACCCAGAGAGTGTATTTAATGCTACCCACCCACTGGAATAACCCAACTTAGAAAGGCTGAATACCTGACTGTGTCAAGTGCCGCTAAGGGTACCAAAACAAACGGAATTCCTATCTACCACTGATGGCAAGGTGAAAATGGCGACCACGGGCCTACCATCTGACAAAGTCATTTCATATATCAAAACATACATCTTCACAAACACGTTTACATGAACATTCATAGCAGTTTTGTTTGTAATAGTAAAAACTAGATACAACCCATGTCCCTCAGTGAGTGGATCAACAAGGGGTAGTAGATTCATACAGTGGGCAACCACTTAGCAATGAAAAGGAATGAAGTACTGATCCAAGCAGTAACATGGACAAACCCCAGAATAATTGTGCCTAACAAAAGAAGCCAGGGGAGAAAAGAGTATATAGTGCATGATTTCATTTATATGAATGCCTAGGAAATGTAAAATACACTACAGTGACAGGAAGCAGATTTGTGATCTGGAGAGCAGAGAGTAGGACAGGGAAGGACCAATCACAGAAGGACGTGAGTCAGCTTTTGGGAATGGTGGATACGCTGACTATGCCGAGTGTGGTCATGGATTCGGCGATGTAGACATACGTGCCAAGTGGGTACGTTGTGTAGTTATATCAACTGTACTTCAATAAAGCTATAAAAAACCCACAAAAATGGCAGAGTTTTTATACTGGAAAAAAAACCCCAAATTAATAAGGATGAGAAAACTCTGCATATTAATTTACTGAAATAGGAAAAAAACTTTCTTTGAACTAATAAAGTACTTTATAAGGGCGATGACTCCCAATGACCCAAACCCCTCCTTCCCGTTCAGGGGGAGGGGGAGACGTGAGGAATATTGGCTTAAATGTGTATCGCCCTCAGTCCTCAGTAGGAAGGGTGCATATCTAGGCAGTTTTTAGAGCTACATTCTCAGCTGTTGGACTTGGAGGAAGCCAGCGCAGTTCACCTGTTACTTACAAACTGGCATATCATACTGCACGATTTAAAGGCTCCAGGAATACACTCTTAACTGGAAGTGAGACCTGCAGATAATAAATAGTTCTGGGATAAGTGCCATTTATCAAATGCCAAAGGAAGTGCTCACTGACAAGTCTGAACTCAGCCTTCAGAGGTAGAGATGGTCCTCGACTTACCATGGTCCAATTTATGATTTTTGTTTTACTTTAAAATGGTGTGAAAGCATACCTTGTAACCCTTCTAATTCCACTTTCATTATTCAATACGTTACACCAGATAGTTGACACTTTAATGTAAAATTTGCTTTATGACAGAGATTTGGCCTAACTGTAGGCTAATGTGAGTGTTCTGAGCACAGTTAAGGTAGGGTAGGCCAAGCGAAGATGTTTGCTAGGTTAGATGTATTCAATGCATTTTCAACAGTTTTTTTTAACTTATTATGGGTTTATTGGAATGGAACTACCACGGAAGTTAAGAAGCATTGCTATATTTATTAGCAGTAATCTTAAAAAGAAGGAAATGCCGTGCTAATTAGTAGCCTGCCTTTGATTAATTCAATAAAATAAATGAAGTAATGCTGGCACCAAGATAAAAGGCCACATGGCAGCTAAGCATGGGCAGGTACTCCAGGAACTCTGTGAAGGGTCTGGGTAACTTCAGGAGACTCACTGTTTTGAGAGCAAAGTGCAAGAGATACAGACAAGAGCTATGAGACTGGAGATGGGTAAAGAAGTCATCTTACCAGGGTTTCGAACTTTTAAAATTATCCTCATAATTTACAAATTGTCACAAATGCAGGTGCCTTTGTTTCCCCCGGCCCCACTCCTATACCACTGGCCATACTTGCAGAATATTCAGGATATAACCATTCTTTGTATACCTCATTACTTTCTGAAACAGAATTAAATGGCGATCTTTCACAATTTGTATCTAGGTTAGCATTTGTTTTTTAAAAAAGAAACTTGAACTTCCTAAATTATAAACTCACCTAGGCCTTTGTAATATATGCTGATAGGAACTTAATTAAAAAAAGGGGTTAAAATCCAGCAGCGTGAAGCGCTGGTTCCTCCCTCTGGAAGCCTCGGCCCAGGACTGGGGCAGCCTCTTCCACTACTTAGCCTCTCCCTGGTTTGCCCCACACCCTAGACCCTTTCCTTACTATCACCCAGGGGCATGTTACAGAGAGGCCTTTCCATCGACTCAGGCAGTGTAGTTCTGGAAACCACCTTTGCACTACTCCTTTAAAAATGACTTGGAGAGGGTCTCAAAACACAAGTATTTCCCCTGATACAGAGTCTAAAGCAGTATAGAGGAACAGTAGCACAGGGGCACACTGACGTTTGAGAATCAACTGGGTCTAAATTCCATCTGATCCTCATTATCAGTGTGACTTTGGACAACTTACTTAATCTCTCTGCAGAATTTTCCTATGAAGGATGCAAAAAAACTACTTAGCTTGCAGTGCTGGGAGAACTAACCAAAGAGATACGTGTAAAGTCTCTAGAATGGTTCTAAAGGTTCAAAATGCACAGCTATTTATGTTCAGAGTGTTACTGAGAAACAAATGCTGTTCCCAAATGTCCTGATGTGGACTTAAAAGATAAGGAATTCCCCCTGCCCCAGAAACACGCTCTTACACAGAATCATAGGAAGGCAATAGAAATGCTTTCTGTGTTCCTTATACATATATAAAGCAAGATTTACATGAAAAGTGATTATGTCATGAAAGAATGTATTTCTGATCTTCCCATCTCTGTGGCCCAGGCAGGGTTATCTGAAGTTTTATAGTAGTCATGGTTATAGATCAACCCAAATAACAGGTCAAATAAAACCAACTCAAGTAGAGCTACAGCCATTTCTTGAGTTCAACTGAGTGGTAATTTGGATGACATGTGATCATTAGCTACCCAGAGAGGGAATGATGCCTGCTTGTGGCTTAACTGTGGCTGGTAAAAGATTAGAATGCACTTGTGAAAATACGACAATTACTAAAATTCAGAGAAAACTACTACATATTAGAAATAAACCTAGTCGACCGAAATAAATGGTAATCATGATTCTACACTGTGAATTCTACAACATGGAAACGTCTTTTTCACATAGCCTCTCAAATTAATCTCTTGCCCACATCCTCCTGACAAGGAAGCAAGGGCTGGAAAGAGGTGCGTGGAACTGAGTCCCATGTTGCAGGGCCCCCTCTAACTGGTAGAGGGGTTAAGGATGGAGGGAAGGTGCAGGGAGAAGACTGGCGACAAACACTGGGCTGGTGACGGGGACAGCATTCAACAAAGATGTGGCTGCTCTACCAGGCAGTCATTTCTCATAGTTTTAAAACAATGTGTGATATTTGGTATTTCTAATGCATTAGCCTTCCATTATTTTTACACGCTTGTTTACTCCTTGCAGAAGAAATGTTCCTAAAGTAGATATAATTTTAACTAAGTAAACTTACATTGGGCTCATCTTGTCAAGCAGGCCCATTTAGCACTGGCACAGTGTATATTGTATTTGTCTCTAGGTACCTGTCACAATGTTGAACTTGTTTTTTTTTTTTCAAACCATTTTACTGGCATGGATCATAAAGGAATGAGTGATACATAGACCTGAGTGTATATTTTCGCATATATATATTTTTTCACATACATATACATATATCCCTGTGAAATATTGGGCATAATTTCTGATCTTTCTGAAGTTCAGTATCTTTAACCATAAAAAGAGCACAATCAATTATTGATTAACTGAATAACTGGAAAATGAGGGAGAAAAGTGCAGATCATCATGGTAAAACAAAATTAGTCCCTGAAATACTGTGACTGGTGGTCTTTTTGGTTGTTGGGTACTATAAAGCTATGCACTGATCCACACTGGGGAAGAAGGGAAAGATGACTTCAGAAGTAACAAGAAACAGGTGAGGTGGGCGCACCTGTAATCCCACAACTCAGGAGGCTGTGGCAAGAAAATCGCAAGTTATAGGCCAAACTGAGACTCTATCTAAAAAAATGAAATAAAATAAAATGATTTGGGGGATGTGGTTCAGTGGTAGAGTACCCGAGTCCAACAGTACTCCCCTCCCCGCCAAATACACAGAGTAATGAAAAACAGCAAGAAACTCTTGGTTCTATCCGCCGTGACTTCAGCTGGGTATCGGCATAGAGCTTGCCTTTTATCATCCAGGTCTACTGCCCAATACCTAGAGGCGCTTAAAAGTTTGTTGAGTGAATGGAAGGAAGGAGAGAAGAAGGGAAGGAGGGGAGCTTTCCATTTTGTTGGCCAACTGGGTGTGCAGAAGAAAACCGTTGCCCGATCTGTTTGATGACCTCTGTGGGTGACTGGGAAGGGACGGAATGTCTAAATTTGAAAGCTCTCTTGGATCTCTCTGGAATATCCATCCAGCAACCAAGATCATTGTTTCTCTCTTGACTTGGCCAACCCTTACGAGACACCAAGATGCTGCAGTCACTGTGCCATCTTGTGGTCGTGTCTAGAAAGTTCATTTTCCTCAAAAGGCCAGACAGTCTCCCTACCTGGACAGAGGCACCAGGAATAAGCTGTACGAACAAACTTTCAGAAAAACAAATCTCTTATCCCTTAGTTTAACTATCAAGGTATCATGGAGAACATGGAGACTCCTCAGTTGCTTGTTTTACAAGGAGCTCCCATAGTCTCTTAGGGGAAGTGTCCCAAAAGGATGTTTATGATTTGAAATTGGTGATAACACAAAACTGAAGGTAGAAAATGCCACAGAATAAGTTTAGATTAGGTGCACGAAAATGCACCCAGAGAAGATATTCTTCCAAGCTCTGGAAAAGGGAATGTGGGAAGGAAGGGCTAACTGAAGTGAGTGGGGGAGGAAGACGAGGAGCTGCAGGTGAGGCTGTAGAGGCTCTTACAAGTTTGTTGAGTGACTGGAAGGAAGAAGAGAAGGAAGGAAGGAGGGAAGCTTTCCATTTTGTTGGCCAACTGGGTGCCTTCCCGAGGGGGAGCAGCAGAGCAGGGCAGGGTCTGGGGAGTGTGCAGACTAGAACAGGGGTAGGCCTGGGACAGCCCTCCTTTGAAGGGAGCCGTGGTGTTTGAAGAAAGGAGTGGAGAGGGAGGCTGTTAAAACAGCCTGGCGGGGAGCAGACGAGAGGCTAAGAAGGCCGCTCCTTCCCGAGCTGATCCGTGCAAAGGACAGGAGAGGCTCTGCTGCGTCTGCGGAAGCGGTCTCTTGCAGGGATTCCAGGGCCACACGGCCCAGCTCTGAGGTCTGGAGTAAATAACTTACCTTTCCTGTGCCGGTTTCCTCAGCTGTAAAGTGAGGTAACCAAGGCATACCGAGTTATCAGGAGCAATGAATGGTACTGTGAATGAAAGACATACCACAGTGAGCAGAGCTGCACTTGGCCAGGATTTTACTAATAAGCCACAGCCGTAAGGTGAAGACCTTGACCAGCATCTTAGTTAATCCCAGCGAAGGTCTTGAAGAGCAGGGTGAACACAGGCCTGTGGCAGAAACACCTTAAACCAAGAAGTGTGGAGAAGGGACCTAGAGAAAAGAAAGAAGGAACGCTACCACGCGGAGAACAGGTGGAAGAGGGGGGCCGGCAGGAAGGTAGAAAGAAGCCGCTGATCAGGGGCTAACCCCCAAAGCTGTTTTGCCAGAGAAGTGAAAGAAAGAGGCGGTTTCAGAGGGCAGCAGCTGAGATCAATACAAACCCTGCTTAGTGATCTTGGTAAGAACTGCTTCAGGGGGACCACAGTGGAGCCCTGAGGTTGAAGGAGGAGTGCCACGGGGGAGACCTGAGCCCCAAAGTCCTCCCCACTCTTGGGAAAAACAGGATCCACTGAAGAAGAAGGAACCGAGCTCTCTGTTTGTTACTGTTTTTTTTTTTTTTTAATTTTTTAAAAATTTGTTTTAAGATAGCAGAACTTTGATCTGCTTAAATGCTGGCAGGGTTAGGTGGAGAAAGAAACAATAATGGATTACAGGGGATGGGACCCAGGAAACTAGGAGAGGGAGGGAGGGAGGGAGGGAGGGAGGGAGAGAGAATAGAATAGAATAGAATAGAATGTGTGCAGGTGTGCGCAGCTGGTCTTTGGCCGTTGATCATCCGGGCGTGGTGGCACACACCTGTAATCCCAGGACTAGCTGCACAGGAGGAAGACACAGTAATCAGTCAGCTTCCAAGAAGAGCTGACACCTGAGCACAGCTCGAAGATGAATAGGTGCTGGGTCACTGGGCAAATGGAGATAAGGGCATTCCAGAAGAAGCAGGGCAGGCATGTGATACCCGGACGGATGAGCTGAAGGACCTTGGGCGTCAGGACTCAGGGGAAGCAGGAAGGAAGGGCATGTTCTCCTGACAGACTGAGACGTAACCAAGGGCCAAATCCTTATTTTATTTTTGGTACTGGGGATTAAACCCAGGGGCATTCTACCTCTGAGCTACACCCCCAGCCCTTTTTATTTTTTATTTTGAAAATAGGATCTTGCTAGGTTGCTGAGGCTGCCCTTGAACCTGGGATCCTCCTGTCTCAGCCTCCTAAGTCCTGGGATCACAGGTGTGTGCCACCAGGCCCGGATGATCAAGGGCCAAATCGGCCAATCTTGACAGGCCATGGACTCATGCTGTCACTGCAGGCCTACTCTATATACACCACTTCTACGTAATGCCGCGGTACCGTCCCCAGTCATCTGGAGGTCTCAGCAACGAAGGGAGGGGAGAGGATTCTTCTGGGTGGGGAGCAGTAAGGGAGACATACAGGGTAGCTGATGGAGTGGAATGTCCTAACACAGTAGCTTGAGCTAGCTCCGTGGCAGGGAGCAAGTAAGACCACAGGGAACCCATACTGGAGGAGAAAGGGAGGTGCTGAGAGCATAAATCATGGTGAGAGAGAAGCAGGGGTCAGTAGAAGCAAGCAGAGGGAAGGAATAGGAAGCTGCAGTTGGCAAGGACCATTTCAGGGTTCAAGTCCACAGGACTGAAGTGGTTCCAAGCAATGATGGTATATGCAACATGCTATGTGAGTGTGGGCTATTTTTAGTACGTACTGAAATTTCAGAGCATCCTAATTATTACTTCTAAATATTCCTAATACTTTGGATGTCTCAACTGACATCCCTCAGTGGAAGTGCTAATGTGAATCCTTAATTTTTTAAAATAGTGAATTGTTGGGCAATATGAATAATTCCTCCCTTGATTTAACAGCTTTGCAAATTCTGATTCAGTTTGGCAAATGAGTTCCCCTGCCCACCTTAACATGAACTTGCAGTACTAATATATGAGAGCAACATTAATGATCTAAAATATGTGGCGGGGGGGGGGGGGAGGAAAGAAGGAATATAGTTCTGAACAGCCATAGGTGCTACAAATCCACACATATGACGCATTTTATCCTGGAGGTGCATTCCATGAACGCTCTGTGCTAGTTTTCACGCAAAATTATAACAAATTCTGTCGCCAGGATTTTGGGTGCGGGGAAGATTAGCAGCCCTAGATCAAAAGCAATATAAGTATGGTAGCGAGTGGTGAGTGCTAAGAAAGGAAAACCAGAAAAGATAAGCAGAGACAAGGGAAATCAAAAAGCATAGACAAGGGCAAAGTTTCTCTGATTGTGAGAAGGTTAAGAAATGGGCACTCCCGTGTACTACCAGTAACCAGAAGTCCTTCTTAGAGGTCAAACTGGCCATATAATTGCCATGCCAAAGCAAGAGTGGGCATTTATCTTTTGGCCCTTTTTTTTTTTTGCAGAACTGGGGATTGAATCCAGAGGCATTCTACTTCCATGCTACACTCCCAGTCCTATTTTTTTATTCTTTATTTTGAAACAGGGTCTCACTAAGTTGCAGAGGGCCTCACTAAGTAGCTGAGGCTGGCCGAGAACCCAGATCCTCCTGTCTCAGCCTCCCAAGTACTGGGATTACAAGCGTGCGCCACCACGCCTGGCTGGCCCTTTTGTTTTATATCTCAGAATTTAATTGACGAAAATAACCCGAGGGACCTGTCATGCACACAAAGATTTGTGTGTAGGGCCATTCGTCATGGCATTATTTAGACTGTAGCAACCTACATGGTTAATGACGGGAAGAAATGGACATAATCTGATGCTTATTCACAAGGATCTAGCTTTTGAGGAATCCATAGACGTGTGAGCACATGGGAAATAACCTTCACACAACACTAGGTTTAAAAAAACAATAGGATAGAAAACAGAGGATCTCGATTCAGTTTTTGGTGCTGGCGGGCTGACCCAGGGGTATTCTACCTCTAAGCTACACCCTGAGCCCTATTTTATTTTGAAACAGAGCCTCACTAAGTTGGCCAAGAACCTGCAATTCTCTTGTCTCAGCCTCCCAAGTACTGGGATGGGATTATAATCATGTACCACCACATTCGGTTAAAACAAACAAAACAAAATATCCGTATTTTTGGGGGGTGGTGGTGGTGGTACTGAGGATTGAACCCAGGGGCATTCTGAGCTATACCCCCAGTCCTATTTTATATTTTACTTTGAAACAGCAGGGCCTCCCTAGGTTGCTGAGACTGTCCTTGAACCTGTGATCTTCCTATCTCAAAATCCCAAGTACTGGGATTACAGGTATGCGCCGCCACACCTGACGCTATCTGTATTTAACACGGTTCCTTTGAGTTTGAGACTGATGTATAAATGATACAGTAAAAAATAATTTTAGTAGTCATAGCCTTTTAATGTACAAATCATGATTACTATTTGGTACTGGGAATGAACCTAGGGGCATATACCTCTGAGCTATCCCCCCAGCCCTTTTTAATTTGAAATAGGGTCTCACTAAGTTGCTGAGCATATGCTAAGTTATTGGAGCTGGTCTCGAACCTGTGATCCTCCTGTCTCAGCCTGCCAGGTACTGGGACTACAGATGTGCACCACCATGCCTGGCTCAATATACAAATATATATATATTTAGTAATATATGTATATATATATATTTAGTAATAAAGATTCTTGGAGGATTTTAACTTAGGCTGTCCAGCAATCACTTAGCCTATGATGACGGGTGATTAATAATGGTGGAGATAAATGAGTCTGCAAGATTAAGGAGCTGTGTCAGCAGGTGGGGGTGGCGTGGCTTGCGCAAGTGGTGGGTGCATCGCAGGGAGGGACCCGAGTTGCGGAGCAGGCTGACTGAACAAAAGGGCAAGCATCTGCTGGACTTGGCCACGGTGTGTGTGTGTGTGTGTGTGTGTGTGTGTGAGAGAGACTGTTGTAGTGTACACACGCACACACACACACCATGTGCATGCGGGCATTTTCGCCAAATGGGACCCTGGCCCAAACTGCTGCAGCAGAGGTGAGACTGGACTCTGCACTAGTGTGCTTTGGGAAGGGAGGACAGGATGCAAAGACCCACAGGAGAAAACAACGGCCAGATGAGAAGGCCAAGCGAATGCTGAGAACCATTACGGTCTGAGAATCCCGAACCCTGCAATGGGTAGAGAAGCCAGTGGGTCCAAACACAGTTCTGCATTCAGTGGGGCAGGGGAGAGGTGACGAGCCTTGGCAGAGAGCAAGTGCTCAGCAGCCGAGACGGGCAGAGGCTGGAGTGCAAGTGAGCTGGCGGTTAGGGAACAGAAGGCTGGAGTACAGACCCGATGAAGCCAACTTTCCCAGTAAACTTGGGGTAAAGTTACCCAGCGACTGCTGGACATTCTAGTTCTAGGTGGATTACTGCCATCATTATATTAGCTAGAACTTCATAGAATAGAAAGGATTGTTTAGAAAACAAAAGCCTTTTGAGCATGTCAATGGACCAGGTACAATACTAAGGATTTCTCAAGCATGATCTCATTTAATACCTAATTTCTCTGTACCTCCTGTTCTTCCTCCGAGCCATGGAGATAACTACAGTTACAGAATTTTAGGGAGCTGTTAAGAGGATTTAAAGGTGTCACTATATGGAAGTGCCCTGAACAGGGCGCTTGGAGCAGCACTCCCTCATGTCACAGGAGACACTATTTTTCCAGAGAAGGGAAGTATCTCCCCAGCTCACAGAGTCAGAAGCCTCTATTCTTCACAAAAGCTAACTGGCCTCCTTGGACAAGTGGGCTAGAGACCTGGGGTGCAGTTGGTAGAGCCAGTGTCAGGAACTCTTGGAGACTACAGGTGGGCCCTGCCTGAACCAAATCAGCCCAACCCCAAGAAGGTATGAGTCCTGAGATTCAGAGGGCCTGGCTTTGCGTGGGGAGTGGGGGGCGGTGCGAGCCAGAGAGAGCCAGCTCCCCCCGACAAAGGTCTGGGATGGAGAGGGGCCGGCAACCCTCGACCAGCAGCAGAGTCTCTTGACTGTTGTAGCTCAGGATGTTCTAGTCTTGCAAAACTGCCTGAGCCCTCATGGCGCAGGCGTGGGACATCAAAACAAGTAAGAGCAACTCCCAGGACACCCCACCAAACGGCAAGGCGGGCCACACGCTCAGTGCTGTCACACAGGCACCACAGGGGCTCGGGGAGCAGAAGTCATGCTGTCTGGGGGGAGATGGGAAGAAAGGACTCCAAGTTGAAGGACTCAGGGGGCCAAAGGCACGGTGGGTCAGAAGTCTTAGCATTTCCAGTAGTAACCAACCGTGCCAGCGAATGCGAAAGACTCGAAGTCTGCTTCCTGTCTACTCTCAAGATCGATGTGGTTCACATGCACATTAAATTCGGAGGGGAAACCTTCTAGGGGAATGCGTGGTACTTACGCTGCACACTCAGAGCTTTATAGTTAGGGTGATAGGAATGTGGTGGGGTCTTCTCTCTCCAGATCTGCAACTCTGTGAGAACAGGCTGGAGCTCAAAATGCCTTTGGTGGCTTCCATTTATGGCTGTCCCAATATGGGAAAAGCTGGTGGGGTGTGGAGACACAGCACCCCGCCCTGCTCTCCGGCACACATGTGCATCTCCTGGGCTCCACCACCCCGTGTGTTGGGTCTCTCTTCCCCCGGGGGTCTGTTTCTCCTGGCGAGGGAATGTCTGTGTCTTTTTCCTCCCACCCGCCTCCGGATTCTACGTGTGCCCACCCTCATTCTACTGGGCCTAGTTTGCACCCCTCACCCCGCCAGTGGGAGTGAGTGGGTCTCTCCTCTCCTCCTAGTGACCTTCTAGATGTGTGCCATTCTCTACCCCTTGACCAGGTGTCCGTGTCACCCCTGGCACAGCAACATGAGACGTCAAGGGATGTCAAGTCCTTCCCTCCTTTTGGACCCCTGGGCAGAGGAAAGACACACAGCCTCCCTGGGTAAGGGCTGGATGTGCACCCTCTCCCTTCTCTGTGTCTGTCTTTCTTCTGACACATAAACATAATTTACTCAGATCTGGGCAGATAGAATCTCCCCAGGTGCGAGTGCCTCCCATCCCCGCCGTGTTTAGAGCTGCGTGTGTTTCCCCCTGGAATTTTGAGTTTTCCCCTGCCTCTGGGTATGTGGGTGTGTCTAAGTCCTTTCCCTGTGTCTGTCTGTCTTTTTGGGGGACACGCGTACTTTGTCTCTGTCATCCCCATGGTATGGCTTGCTGGGGTTAAGAGTTGGCATGCCTGGTGGTGGTCACAGGGTCTGCCTATAAATGTTGGGAAGGGCTTTGCCATGAAGGATGGATGGGGAGTAGCAGAGACCAGAAAAGCCTCCCCTACCACCAGCCTTGCTGCCTGGCACTTCACAATTAACAGGAGGCTGGCTGCCTCCAGAGGGCCAGGCCCAGGATGCTTTCCGGGGACTCCCTCTCCAGCCACGTCTTGCATCACACGAGCCTGCTCCAGGCGTCCGCAGCTCTCTTCGCCTTGACCAGTCCCCTGGGATACCCCTGAAAATGGAACCTTCCTCCGCAGCCACTGTGAGCCCGGTTCTCGGAGACCGCGGGCAGAAGGCTAGGAGCCCGTGGCCATGAGGAGGTGCCGTCCTGTGAAGCAGTGTCCCCACAGCTGTGCGAAGGAGCCAGGCTCGCCCAGGCTCCAGGGAAGCGGTGAGGGAGCACAGGTCAAGGGGGCTATGACTGAAGGAGGGGACGCCTTCAAGGTGCCCGGGCCCTCGAGACCCCGGCAGAGGACAGCAGAATGGGGACAAGGCCGGAGGTGACAGCCAGCCTATGCTCCGCTCAGGAGCTCCTGGACACTCTGGGCCGGTGGTCCCCAAAGACAGCACAGCACTCCAGCGGGGCTGCTCTGACTAGTCCCTGCCACACCTGCCCCCTCTGCCTTGTGTGCCAAGCCTTCTAGAACAGGTCAGGCTGCTGTCTGGACGCATGCCCTCCCCCGCCCCCACGGGCTTCCTGGCTTGTTCCTTCTCATTGCTAGGCCCCTGCACAAAGTCTTCCCAGCTCACTGTCTCTAGGGCCCCGTTCCTCCTTGCATTCTTTCTTACTGTCTTCCTACCACCTGCCACAATCTGAAGGAACTCTGGGTCTGGCTTGGTACCCAACTCACTGCAGGCACTGTGTAGTGTTTGCTGACTGCATAAGAGATGGGAGGAAAGGTGTACACAGATGTAAAGATGTTGGTGCAAACAGAAAAAGAAGCACGGAAGACCCTGAAAGATAGAGAGAGGCTTAGGCACAAAGCTGCAAGTTAAAGGCGCCGCAGGAGGGGTGCCTGTGCTCAGGGAAGCACACTCCAGGACAGAAGGTGGACCAGGGAGGTGAACCCTGGGAAATGCCACCGTGCTGGTGATCCAGGACAGGTGGAAGAGCTGTGGCTATCAACGGAGAGTGCAAAGGAAGTGACAGGACAGCAGGGGCTGGGAAAGCAAGAGCTGGGGGATACGACATGGAAAAGGCGGCACCAGATCTGGCACTTGGGAGCTGTTGAGAGGTGTTCTTTTCAAACTCGGGCTTAAAGTGATGGGCAGGAGAGTCAGAGTAAGGGGAGGTAAAGGACAGACGCCTCTCTCAGGGAGTTTGGCATCAATGAGAACGATATTGGGCGGGGGGACGGGGAGAATGAACACAAAAGTTTTGACCTGGGTTGTTTTGTTTTTTGATGGGGGAAGTTTTGAGCACCCTTTGCAGGTAGAGTAGAAGAAATGGGGAATTCCAGGGTGGGCGGGGTGAGTGATGACACCAGGACCCCAGTGGGGCTGCTGGGGCACGGCCATGGGGTGCAGCTGCTCCCACTAGACCACTGTCCCTAGGGCCCGAAAAACGGGCTGGCCACGTCTCCAGAGAAATACGGAGGCAAAGAAGAGCGGGTGGAGAGCTGCCCTGACTGCCCGGTCTTCTCTGCGAACCAAGCAAGACGTGGTGAGAGGGTGGGGAAAGAGGGCTGCAGGAGAAAGTTAAACAGAGAATCAGTGGCAACGGGAACAGGCAAGAGACAGGGAATGGAGACGCAGGAAGAGGGGCACTACGTCCTGAAAGACCCAGCTTGAATCTCAGTGGCTTCCTCTCTTGACAGACTAGGAACCCCCCAGTGTAGTATCCAGGCCTTGAAACCTCCTGCAGTTCCCCTTTCTCCTGCATCTTTCTGCTCACTCCTGTCAGCCGGACTGCAGAGCAGCACTCTGGGTATGTGGGGCCTTCACCCTCCCATCCCCCGCTCCAGGCCGCCTCCTCGGGAGTCAATCCTACTTCTTCTGCGTGTCTCTCTGCTGGTTATTTCTTCAACAGAGGTAGTAGACCTGCGATTAAAGTTTCAACTGCACGTGGAAGAGTTTTGTTACTAAGGCTTTGGCCACTAATGACGTCACTGAAGTCTGAATCCCTCGTTTTAGGGATGCTGAAAGCCCCCAAGCGGCTACAGTAAACAGGCACTTGAAAATCATGTCTACAGCGTGCTGGTGAGATGGAGACCCGAATCCTCTGCCCAGGAGGGCTCCTCACTTCGGAGTAGAGTGTGTTAATATTTCTGTAACTCCAGTCACACATCCTTGGGCTCAGCTGAGTCTGGATTGAGAGTCAAGTTAATTTTCCTAACCCATTCTTCCCTGCTCAAGCAGCTACAGTGCCTTCTATACACTCGTGGACAAGGAGCGCACTTCTTCCTCCTAACCTCTACGGAAGCCATCCGTTTATCTGGGTGCCACCTCTTCCTTCTGCCTCTTCCCAACTCATACGTTTGTCTGAATCCATCTCCAGTTCCACCTCTCCCTCCTTGAGTAGCTCTAGCTTTCACTCTCAGGATTACTCACTGGGCATTTTGTAATATACTGTTCTGTGATCTCTTTTTTTTTTTTTTGCGGTACTGGGGATTGAACTCAGGGGCATTCTACCTCCGAGCTACACCCCCGGCCCTATTTTTTTTTTTTTTTATTCTTTATTTTGAAACAGGGTCTCAGTAAGTTGCGGAGTGCCTCACTAGGTAGCTGAGGCTGGCCACCAACCCGGATCCTCCGGTCTCAGCCTCCCGAATGCTGGGATTACAAGCGTGCGCCACCACGCCCGGCTTCTGTGATCTCTTTTGTACCTTAACTCATCATCATCCAAAGGCATTTTAAAAAGGGAAAGTGTAAAAGGCAAACATCAGTACCCTAAGAGTGGCGTGTGCTACTCTCAGCACTCCTAGTCCCTATCGGGCACAAGAAGAGTTTTAGTAAGTAGGATGTAAAGCAAAATAAATCACATTCTCTCACTGCACAAGACATCAATGTCTGATAATACGCTACTAATCATTCTAAGTAGCAGCGTCATTCTCTGGGTTGGGCAAAGGCAAGAAGCTTGGAGTCTATATTTATATTGTAAATTAAGGGGGGGGGAGGCAGTAGGGCGGGAATTGGGGAAGGGTTAAATGAGAGATGTGTGCATGTATGCCTTTACCAGCTTGTACCTAACAAAGATGTATGATTACAATCTTTAATATATGTATATATAAAATCATTGAGTATAAAATCTTGTGATTTTAGACAAGTCTTCGTAACTCTTATATTGCTTTATTTATCAAAATAGGTTTAACAGATACAGTCTTAAGGTTGCTGTAAATAAGGAGATGAAGCAAAGAATTCTTTCTTTCTCTCAAGGTGATAATACTCTAATCCTGATTTAATATTTAATTGCATTTCCCATGTTGATCAAGCTTTTAAAAAAATTAAAAATAGTATTTATGTATGTTGTGGGGGAGACACAAAGGAAGAAAGACAGAAATCCCTAATTCCCAAACCTATGGAAAGAATTACATGAATAACAAAATGGAGATCTTGAACTTGGAATTTTATAATTATAGGAACAATACTATATACTATATTGAAGTCTTCCAACTTTCCTGGGTAGGAAGATCCATTTAAGAAGCCTAACATCTAAAATTAACCAAACTAAGCAATACTTTCAGCTGCCACCATGTAGAATTACATTGTTTATTGAACTAAAACTATTCAAAAAATTGAAAAAGAAATGTTAATTCATTACTCTACAATCAGATGGCTTTGCTATAAATTTATTGCAGAGCAAAAATTAATAAAACTGTGTTTATATAGTCTGTACTATAAAACAAAGCTTAGGGTTATTATCTTTAAAAATATCCTTTAACTTAAAAGTTTACAATTTTTCTCAAATTTCTTATGTATAGCTTAAAAATAAGTAAACATGCAGTACTTTCTACCTTGAGTTACTCAGTGACAATATTGTGCCTGAAAATTGTCTTTCTACAACAAATTATAAGTACATGAATCTCAATATGTCATAATTTAGGTTTACACTAACAATTTATAATAACTAGCTTCTATGCTGTGTCCCTCCTAAATATTTACTCATAAAAAGTAACAATTCCAGTTTTTGAGATCATTCATGTTTCTTGCATACACACCGTGCCTACACTTATCTCACCGAATGCTATGAAAGTGAATGAGATAATATAGGTAAAAGCTAACGCTGTGATCTAGCCGAAGTATTTCTCATGGCTGAAGCCGAGCATTAATACTCAAAATGTTTTGGGTGATATAATTTAAAAGTCATCTTGGCTAGTGAGTCAGGGAATAATTTAACCAATCAAGTTAAGTTTCTTTTTCTTTTAAGCAGAAACAGTCTCTTTTTTTGTGCTCATTTTTGGTTTTGTTTTTGCTAGAAAGTACTTTTAACTAAAACTTGGCTATAATAATAAAAAAAAAAATCTTGTGCTACATTTCTCATCTTTAAAAGATCAGAACCTTTGCTTCCTTATTTGACTAATGTCAAGCTAGGTTTAAAAACTAGTCCAATTCCACTTTATTTTAGTGAAATAACAGATGAAATAGACAAAGGGATCTGCCTTTAAAATTTCCTAAATTTCATTTTTGGCACTTAAATACCATACTTCTGTACGGTAACACTTTAAAAAATACAAATTAGTACAGAACTAAACATAGAATGAGGGTGTACCACTAAGCCTTTTATTTTAATTTCCATAGGAATGCTAATATTCCAGGGGTGGTGTTGGATGTTATCGATGGGTAATGAAGCACAGAAAGTGGGCTGCGTGGTGGGGCTCTGCCATACACACGGTGGCAGCATTGAGAACAAAACAGACCCGGCCAGCAAGAACATTTGGAATGGCCAATGGAAGCACACAAGTCGGCCTGAAAGCTGATTAGGAAAAAGGTTCTTAGACACACGGGTATTTTGGTTTTAATTAAGAAATTCCTTTTAATTCTGGCAGAGGCATCATGCATTGTAGAAAAGCCATTATGAGTCAGCCTCTGAATGGGATCAATTGCACTTCTCTCTTAACAAACTGCTTTCTCTTCCTCTTCCTGCACTGTCCAAGAAAGGGTGAACTGAGCATGATTAAATTCAAGTACCAAGTCAGATCCAGTCTATCAGTAGAGCAGTTGTATCTCTGGTATATATTTCAAAATATACCCCAAATTACATTTAAACTCCTCCAAGACAGACATTTCTTTTATGAATAACATGATCTTGGGAACAGGAATACTCTTAAAAAAAAAAAAAGTAGATACCAAATTAAGAGTTGTTTTTTTTTTAATTAAAAATAAGCTTTATTTTTTAATACAGCACTGGATTTACAGAAAAACTGCAAAGATAGTATAGAGAGTTCCCATAAACCTCACACCCAGCTTCCCCTATTACTAACCTCTTCCATTAACATGGTCCATTTGTCACCAATAATGAACCAATATTCATACATTATTATTAACTAAAGTCCAGACTTTACCGAATTAAGAGTTTTAAAATGACTGAATTAAGTTATAGTATCCCAAAAGAAGGGCGTTTTTAAGGAAAACATCTATAACAGTACTTTAAAAATCCTAAAATATCACTGGAAGTATTATATACTTCACGACAGTAGATATCTGTCTGAGTATTAACCCATGCATCACCACTTTCCTTTAAAAAATAACTCGAACAATTGACACTACCAGTATCTTTGAGGTCATTTTGGCCATCTGGAAAACATATTTTTATCAATTGTCAAAGGATAGATATTTAGGGACTTCTGCAGACAGCCAGACTTTTAACATGTATTCACTTTGTTTACAAACTACTAGGCTCAAACATAATTCAGATACAAAAATAACTCCCTTAAAATTCATATATTTCAGCAGTGAATCAAGTTAATCAGTTAATATTTAAAACCTCATTTGATGTCAAATTAAATGTATTCCATGATAGTTTACTTTAATTTCAACTTGGGTAAACAATTACGGCAATATATTTTCCATTTAGTATATTTTAAAATGTGATGTATGCCAAATTATTGCTGAAGAATATGTCCTATAATTTTTCTTAGAAGTAAATTGAAGCAAATCACATTAGAAGACAAACCTGATACATGTACTTGACACAGGCAGAATTAAATCAATTATTTGTATGACAGTAGCTCATAAAACTGAGGATGCGCAAGTTTTATGATGGAAGAAAAAGAAAAGCATACAATGTCACTACCCCTTCTCAGAGTGCTTATACCCACAGGCACCTTATGTCTTTGAAACATTTTATACCCTTCCAAATAAGAACTAGCAGGGCTGTTTCCATCACTCTTGGTATAATCAACCTAGTTTTTATACATCTAATTGTATTTCAATGCTGAAATTCTGTGTATCTGAAGAGTGATTTTCAAATAAAATATTACTATGGGAAGAGAACCTGAATTGATATTTTACTGAACTAAATTATCTCAGACAATAAAAATTACCAAAATATATGAAAATTATTTTCTTAGATTTATTTAGAAAACAAAGTTAAAAGTACAAGGAAAGCAAATTTTTATCTAAGATGCAGTTTTATAATCAGATATGTTGGTCATATTAGTATTTATTTTAAAGGTCTTGTCCAAATACATAAACTAACAACTCTCCCATAACCTGCAAATTTATAAAAAATTTAGTTTTAAAGTAATGGAGCTAATTTCTGTTCTTTGGAATGGAAAACTTAAAGAAATTATATTTAGGAAATGCAAAAGGCAACTTATGAAAGGGAATGCACTCATAAAAATATCATAAAATGGTATTTTCACGTCATTGCTTAGAGCTGATTAAAAATAAAACTTACTATAACTCTTTTAAGGTATGCTGAAAAGTAATGGGGGCTGCGTGTAATTCTAGTATTAAGACAATACAAGGAAATAAAATCAAGTTACTGAGAAAACCTAAGCAGCCTAAACTTTAACTGGTGCTCTGTTGAACCTTCACACTTGAACTACCTTATGCTTCCAGATTCAATTTCTTAAAAATCTCCTGATCAAGAACAATTCAATCAATGTTTACTAATGTATCTTCAAGGAAACAAAATTGATTATCACACTTTCTATTTTTGCCTTTTTTGGCCCAAAGGGTTAAATTCCTCATTCTCTAGTTGATTTCTAGTCTGTCTCCAAAAATATATGTTAAAGGCTTTAATGTCTATGGACTAAAGAGATTTATTTATTTTATTTATTTATTTTTTTGGTCAGATGGCAGCCCTTTAGTTACAGTATTTATTCTAAAACTTAATGTTTCCATACTCAGGAACTAAAAGATAGGAAATAATAACCAATATGTAGACATGCAACTCCACTACTGGTTTGAGACAATAATTTAAATACTTAATAAGTGAAAGTCTAAAATAAACCTCTCTCGAAAAAGGTAGAGTGCAAGACTCTACAATGTCCTATCACCTACAAGCTGCAGAGGATTCTAACGCCTCAAAGAAAAGATGCCTTCTGAACTCTCAAAATATTTTCCAATGCTAAAGGCAACTTCAATTCCAGAATATACCGTTAACAGGTTTAAATTTTCCTTCTGAAAGCCAATGGCTAATTAATAAATGAGAAAAAAATTGCTTTAGTCAACAGCATACACCTAAAAGCATTCCAGAAATTAAGAACTTAGTTGGTGAAATGTTCTTATCTTTACTGTATGAAAAGCTTTTGAAGTGTTATTAGGTCTGTAAGAAATTATTTAAATTGCTCTAAAAAAGTCCATAGAGCAAACTATTCTTAGACTAAGGTTTTAAAATTTATTTAACTTAAAGAAAACTTTTAAGTTTTGTAATAGTAAAGAAAAGAATTTTTAATAGTTTCTAAGGTTCTTAGAACACTTCACATAGGGACACATTTAAAATAATCTTTAAAATATTTTTAAATAGCAGAAAATGATTTTTTCTTATTTTTGAAAAATGAACTCCAAATAATTACTACAAATTATTCTTAGACTTTAGTTTAATCTAAATTTAAGATGATAAGGAAGAAAAACTTTGGGGATCTACTTTTAAAAGGTCATTATAAATCCAGCAATTTATATTAAAAATATTCTTTGATTTCCCCAAATAGCACTCTAATTTTTTTAGTAAATTTGTAATTTTTGCTTTAGAGTTGGTTATTCTTTATTTACCTAAGCTGAATTTTAAATTTACCAAAATTGTTATTTTATTCTCAAATTCTTATCTCCCTAGTTCTTTACCATCAATCTTGAATATTTTAGTTCACATGTTGTTATTACACATTTTCATTGTTTAAATTCTTACTTTAAACAGGCATCAAAAAGACATTTTTATATCCTAACACCTTCACATTTCTAGATTTTTTATGTTTTAAATTGGGAAAAGATTCCACTTAAAAATAAGGCAAGGGAATATTTTAAACAAACTGCTTTTCCTATTAACCTAGGATATAACTGTATAAGTTCATTCATTCTGCATATGCACACACATTTCTCAGGTAGTCATCTCAAATTCCCAACACACACTGTGGTTAGTTTTAATACCATGATCCTGCAGTAACTCTATTTACAAGACATCCAGGGACTTTTAAATACTAACAATTTCAATGTAATATCACATCACTTCAATTTAAATAAATAAGATATTTCTGTTTTATAAAGCCTTTATATTTTGGTAAGCATTTCTTAAAAAGATTAAAAATCTTGAGAACAACGAACACCAATATAAACAAAATAAAAAATATTCAAAAGCCCTTAGCAGTTCCACACCATCAGATCCTGGTCCATTCTACCCTGTGAAGAGGAGGCAGGGTCAGGTGCACACACCAAGTAGGATGCAAACCACCGGGCAGCAGGCCAATCAATTTAAAAGTAAAAAATCAAATAATTCCTACGAAGCTTTCATACAGCTACAGTTCTCACAACTTGAACTGTTAACAAGTATACACCAATATTTTTATAAAATATTATAACTAAAAAATTTCACTTAATTTTCCAAATTAAATTTAAAAATTAAAATTTCAAATGAGATATAAAAGGTGCCCCCAATGTAAAGAAAAAACAGCAGTAATACACTGGATTTCAGGTTTGGGAATTTCAAAAAAATTAGGCAATAAAATAAATACAAAAAGCAAAAATTAGTTACCTCTAAAGTGATCTTATGGTAAAATGGAAAAGAATCGCAATGCATGAATTCTAAAATCATAGCCAACTTCACAGTTCATCAATCTGATGTACCCTGCCCTCTCATTTAACTTATTTGTAAATACTTTTCCAAGACTACCTAAACACTGACTAATTGGTTAAATATGCTGCCTACATTAATTCCTGTTAAAATTAAAGAAATTAAAGATCCACTTTTTTTTTAAAGCAATGACTAATAAAAATGTTTATCAGGTTCTTAAGACATTTAAAAACTGGCTCAAGGGACAATTTATAGCCCTTTCACCTTGGACATTCACTATCTGAGATTTTGCTGCGCAGATTCGATTTTTTTCCTCTCCAAAACTCTTCACTCACTCAAAAAAAATGAAAGACTTTGAGGTATCAATATAAAGAGAACAAGTTTATATTTTTTTTACACATTTGCAAACACATCAAAAAGAATATGTATCCCAGTATAAGTAAAGTTATTCGATAAAACTTTCTTGGGTGTGTGTGTTTTTAACAGGTAATTTTTCACATATCTCAATTTTCCAAAGAACAAGATTCTAAATAGAAAATATGAAAACATTTCTAGAAGTATGATCATTTTCATTATATAGCTCAAGAGGCAAACGATTAGTGAAGCTAACTTTCAAAGATAGGTATAGACCTATGTTTTAGTTGTCTGACTTTTCAAATCTCAGTTAAGGCAGGAATATTACATTTAATTTAGAAAACAACAATTTAATCCTATGAAAAGTACATTTCCAGAATACTAAACCAAAGTGTTTTTAGTAACAAATAGGATTGTGTTAAAAAGGGAAAACCCCCATATTTGATTGATATTAAAACATAAAGACTATCCTTAAAAATGTAAAGCTATATTGCTAAGAGCAAATTTGCTAATTTATTTAGCTGTAATAAATACACAGACATACAATTTTATTATTAGCCCACACTTATAAATCATTTCCCACAGCAGCTAAATTCCTTATAGAATTCTGAATAGCAAAATTAGGCATACAAATTTAAAATAATAATCTCAATAAATAAATAATCTCAATAAATCTATGAGGTTTATCTAATTCTAAGTAAAATATTAATTTTGGGTATACGATATCCTTAGATCATTTCTTTAAATTGGTATAATTTAATAGTTTCTGACAAAGGATGTCCAACAGGTAGTATTTCTACAGCATCAAAAAACCTTAATACAACCTGTTCAAATTAGATATTGTGCTGTGCCCTACCTAAATAAGCCTCTAAGGAATTGCAGATCTTATATGTGTGCACTCTGAGTGCATTTTCTAAATCAGACAAATAGCTAGTTATACAAAACCCAAACATGACGTTTTATATTGTCCTGTATAAGAAAAAAAAAAAAAAACCCACACACAATACCAGAACTTTTATTTAAGTTGACAATAAACCAGTCATGACTTAAAGTGTCCAAACAACCTAAGTAACTCAATGATTTAATAAAACTGGAAGAAATACTTTCCCTTCACTTTTACAGAGATGAAATTTATTGACAGTAGTATCTGGTTTGTCAAAGGGCAACTATTCAAGATCTAAAAGTCTCATTTATTTTAAACACAAAGCATAATTCTGACTATTTGTAGTCGACGTCACTGTCTTGAGCCAAAAAACAATGAAATTGTAGAATAAGCCTCCAAGGTTCTGTTAAGTATTGATGGCATTCTGGAACCTCTGCACAGAAGATTTTTGGGAGGGGGGGGGATTTATCTATTGATAGCTTAATCTTTTTCCAATAAATTTTGATTTAACAGTAGTTTGTGGCATTATTTTTAAAATTGTGTCCTTAGGAAGTTGTAATTAGTTTCAAAATGAGAAACCACAAGTTGGTGTATTTGAACACTACACAGATGTATTGTTGCGAAGTTATTTACAGAAAGGCACCAAGAAGAGGTGAGTTGTGAACACCAGCAAACATACAATGGGCTACAGAACAATAATTTGTTTTCATAGTATGGCAAGGAAAATTTCCGTAAAAAGTCTAAAAATTCAGCTCTAACTTTAGTCCACTTCTATAAGTTATAAAAACAAAGGAAAATAGGGACTTATTTCACAAACTCCATATACCTGTGGAAAATGAACACAAGTGATTTCTAACCAAGATTAACTTTAATCCCAAACAGAGTACAGCTAACAAGTCACACATCTTAAGATTTGAAAATATCGTGGACATCTAAAACAAAAAGCCAATGGCAGTTTATGATCAGTAAACATTCCCTGTCAAATAACATAAATAAATTCAACTTAAGAGATGCAAGCTGACAGGTCTCAGGATTTTAAAATATTTTCATTTCAAAGGCACAAAGTTACAACATATGTATAGGATGGGGTTGAAAATGTATATACATGTAAACTTCTCTAGGGTCTTGGTATGTGTGTGCTACCCCCCACCACCACAAAAGAAATGCTGACCGCTTTTATACTGTTCAAGAATCTTCACCATTCTGTAATTTTCACCCCAAAGTTCTCAATGTACCTGAAGCCAAATTGAATATTAGATATTTTACAGCTTTTACAAAATGGCTGTAAAATCACATTATGAGCATACAAAGCTCTTTGATCTCACTGCACAGAATTCATAACTGTTCAATAATGCTATACCATTACACCACACACCTTAAACTATTTCCATTTTTCCACAATTCCTTCCAAAATCAGCTTCCAGAGCAAAGCAGTGTAACATGAAAAGTTCCTGGGAGGGCTTGTTACACAAAAGAACAGCTTGGACACAGGCTAAGCTTCACACATACCCACCTTCTATTGGGCTTGTTTACCCCTCCTCTGCCTCCATCGCTTCTAAAGGTGGGTGCCCTGGAGTCATGGAAAGAGAAGGAGCTCCCATCCCCACACCCTCCCAGCACCTCTGCTCTGGGTCCTCAGACAGGGAGGCTGTGGAGGTGATGAAAACCACCCGAGGAGAGAAGCTGTCCCTTTAAAATGCCCTGCTCTGTCCCACATCCCACGTGGAACCAACATCAGCAGCACTTTCCCATTAACCTCAGTGTAATGCAAGAGCACCATCCCTTTACATAGATAAAGCCAGAAAACCTCAGCTTAACATTCCTTAGTGAGGATGAACAGGTGAAGCGAACTTGTCAGGGAGGGAGAAAGCAGGCAACTCCCTACCCCTCCCCAAAAGGTACTCCAGTCCTGCACTCCAGCCTCTGGGCAACATCACCTCTCCACCCCTCCTCTGGAGAGCCCAGTTTAAAGAAAGGAGGGAGCCACTAACAAAACCTGAAGCATAAATGCGACGAAAATGCAATCTAAAGCCGGAAAGGTTTATTCTTCCGATCACACACATTAACTCTATTAAGAAAATGGCATCACTTTTTTCCACCAAAAAAAAAAAAAAAAAAAAAAAAATCCCAAACCCCGCAAAGATCATTAAAAAGGAGTTATAAAATAGCAAATATAGTGTTTATCTTATCTCAGATCAGTCCCCATTACCAATAAGTTTAGCAGTTTCTGCACTACCACCTCCCCCCTCCCTCCCCCTGCTTCTCTTGCATCGGATTTTCACGTTTTCTCATTGTCGGTGGAGTTATAAAAGGCTTTTGCCCTTCGAAAGTTTTAAAAAAATAAATAAATATTAACTCCTTGGTCTCTGCAAAGTCAAAATGGACTTCAGGGCAAAGGCGGTTCATGCTTTTACCTTTGGCGAGGAAAGGGGGAGCATCCCGGATTTTTACGGATTTTTTACGATTTTTTAAAAATTTTTATTTGGTTATATGCCTGAGTTCTCCCTCCATTTTGGTTGTTTATGATACTGACAACAAGCTGTCCCCGCTCTGTGCCGATCTCCTGCTTTCATTTAGCACCCCCTCCCCCTCCCCCTCGCAGCCACACACCCCGGCTCACACCTCCCCGCAGACCCCGCACCCGACCCCGGCTCGCCCACCTGGGGAAGGGGCGAAAACAAATGCATTTGCCCAGAAAAGAAAAACCTCTGCGGAAAAAGGGGCAAAGTTCCCCCAAGTCACTCCAAGTGCCCCCCAAATATTGCCGACTGCGGGCTTCCGCCAGGCCCTTTGGGGAGCGACCTTCCCCGGGGATGTTTTGGTGGAAAATGCGGAGAGTTTACTCCCAAAACTGAATTTATATTAATTTTTCCCTGATTTTTCGGGTCTCTAATGTCTTCCGCTCTCGCTGCTGCCGCTGCCGCTGTCACAATATTCACAGCACCAAGAGGAGGAGGAGGAGGAGGAGGAGGAAAACTTTTCAAACTTTCCAGACCCCGAAGAAAGGGTTTTTTTTTTTCCCACCGACCTCACCTTCGGGTCTCCGGCCGCATCGCCCCCTGCCCCGTCGGCAGCCACTTCGGGAGTCCTCGCAGCCCCGCGCGGGTATTTTATTTTATTTTTTATTATTATTTTTCCCGCTGGGGTCCTGAGCAGGGGCTGAGAGCTGCACAAACTTTTCCTCCTCCGGCCGCCGCCGCGGCTCCTCTGCCCCCTCGCCAGTCCCATAATTTAAATAACCCTGATATTTCTCCCGCTAAACGCCTCCCCGCCGCCCCGGACCCCGGGAGAACTCACCGCGGGGCTTTAGCATCCTCCCTCCGGCCCGTCCGCCGCCTTTACACCGCCCGCGGAATTTCTAATAATTTTTTTCTCATATTTCGGGCTGGACGCGGCGGGCCTGGAAATTGTTTCCTTACGCCTCTTTCCAGCAGCCATTGTAGTGTATGCGCTGCCCCTGCAGCCCAACTTGCAGCTGCCGCCGCCGCCGCCGCCGCCGCCGCCGACGTCGCGCCCACCGCCGCCTCCCCCGGCCGGCGAGGCCGCCGCCCCCGCCCGTCTCCGGCCCGCCCCCGGCCCCCGCCCGCCGCTGCGCCCGCCTCCCGCGCGCGCCCCTCCCCGGCGCGGCCACTCCGCGCCGCCGCCGCCGGCTGCCGGCTCGCCCATTGGCCGGCGGCGCCGCCCGTCAAGCGCAAGTGTTAAGAGGCAGGCCGCGGCGCGGGGGGCGCGGCGGGGCGGGGCGGGGGCGGGGCCGCGCCCGCCGCCCCGCCCACTCCTCCCGCCTCGGCCCTCCTCCCGCCGGCCGGGGGCGGGGCGATGCGCTCCCGCCCCCGTCGCGCAAAGCCCCGCGCGCCTGTCAGTCAGCGAGCGGCGCGCGTCGATTGGTCGGACGGCCGCCGGGGAGCGGGGGCAGCACGTTGGGGTGCGCGCTACTTAAGGGCCTGCTGCGTGAGCCATTGACGTGTTTGGAGCTGGAGACGGCCCTGGCGCTGGGGAAGCGGCGGCCCGAGGTGAGTGGTCCCCCGCCCCTCCCTCGGCGGCGGCGGCGGCTCCAGGGAAGCGGGAAGAGAGGGGCACTGGTGGGCCGCCGCGGAGTCTGGATCCACGTCTGCGGCGGAGGAGCGCGCTTTCTGCCAGGCCTCGTCGCCCCGCCGGCCCTTTGCAGTCGCTCCTCCTCTCGCCCCGGGGTCTGCATGGCTAGGGGCGAGGCGGGAACCCCTTCCCGGTGCGGGCACCTCCAGATCCCCACCCTCCTCTGCAGCCTTTGAAGCGTCGCTGTCTGCCTCAGCCCTCTCCTGCGGTCCCCCAGCCCCTGCGCCGCCCTCGTCTCGTGGCCCCGGCCAGGTGTGCTCACCTGTGCCCGCTGTCTGCAGCGAGACGCTGGCGGACACCACCACGGAAGTCAGCGCTGCTTGGGAAACCCAGCCCCCCAGTTCCTCCTGCGACATTCCCACCCCACCTCGGGTAGGCACCCTCGACTTCTCGCCCCTGGCCCTCTGCACCCAGCACTGGTTAACCGACTTGGTGTATGGCAGCTTCCCGGTTTAGCAGAGTCACAGCCCTGCCTAGGCTGTGACCAGTAGGTTTGGACGTTCATTCATATTTTCTTTCTCTTTCCCTTGCAAAGCTGCCTGGGGAGTGGGAACTACAGTATGGGAAACCGAGAACGACTTTGCGAAGCAGTTTGCTCTTTGGAGTGGATTGTAGAGTTGTATCTCAGATGTGTTGTTTTTGTGGGGCACCCCCACCCCCTCTCAGATCTTTGGTTTTCTTTCTGACAATCTTCTTGCAAGTAGTGGTCCCTTGTAACACTTGTTTAGTGCTGTACCTTCAAAAAGTAAGTAGTAAGGCCTCTTTAGCTGAGCCCTCGCTCTTGCCCTTCAGCCTCATTCTTGCTGTAAATTGATATTTCCTCCCCATTTCCAGTTAATATATAGGAATTCGTACAAAGGAGGTGACATTCGGAAATCCAAACTTATAGTGACCTGTGTTTAGTATCTGGAAGGAAAAGAATGAAATGTGAATAAACTCACGCAGCAAACCTGATCCGGGTATATGTGATGTACTCAAGTGTTAGTTTTAAAGAATTTCTGACTGATACTGAAATTCAGTGTAGAATGCTTCTATTGTAGAATGCTTCTATTTAAAGCACTCAACTTTAATTCTGGTTGCTTCTGACCATCTTTGAGATAATTATAGCAAAGCATATGTATAAACAGCTAACCTATGCTTTCACATCACAGGGTAAGTATGAAAAAGGAGGGTGTGAATTCACTTAGTACTATTACTTAGGAAGAATCAAGTCTACAAAAGAATTGTTTGAGAGAGGATAAAGCTTTCACAGATAATTGAAGAACATCATGAATTTCCTTTAGCTGGTCATTTTCATGTATTGTTCAACGAAATCATAAAATTATTTAGAATAACAAAACCCTGTTCCACTCTTCTTTTCAAAGACTGGTCTCCTTTAGTGTGGACATCCTGATCTTTCTTATTTTATTTTTTAATTTTAATTTTTTTAATTGGTGCATTGTAATCATACATCTTTGTTAGGTACAAGCTGATAAAGGCATACATGCACACATTTCTTATTTACTTCCCCAATTCCCGTCCCACTCCCTCGCCCTCCCTCTTGCTATGATAAAAGAAATTGGACTGGGTAACTCTCTAATGAGGATGCCTACACTTATCAAGAGTTTATGGGATTTGATTGAGTTTTTTCTTCTGAATACACTTTATTTTAATATTAGTATGTTTGTGGTCCCATTTGGGGCAAGAAAAGTTGAAACCATTTCATACAAAAATTCTGATGTCTGTCGGGATATACCGATCAACACATTTTTTTATTCAGTTTGGTGTTGCACTACATTATTTGCTGGCTTTCCTTGGATCTTTAGATAGGAGAATGATTAGGCTAGAACAGAACTTGGGAGTGCAAGCCAAAGCAGCTCCTTATGCTTAGTTCAAAGCATTTTAAAATATGGTTCATCAATAGTATACCAATATATTGAAAAAAAAAGCACTTTGGAAATAATCATTGTCTAATTATTGGTTTTAGAATTTTCTCTTTTAGTCCTTTATATGAAATCTCTTTGAAAATAATAGTCATACCAATTCCAGTTGAAGTTGGAGAGCAATTTTCCTGGGATATGGTTGGCATGCTTATGTATTACATGAGTATATAACTTGGGATAGTTATTGGCTCTTAGGGAACTGTGATCATCTTTAATCAATAAAGACTTTTGGAAGATTACTGAGAAAAGACTTGAACTGGAAGATTACTAAGCCACAGTAGCACCGGTTGACTTCCTGAATTCAACCCAGGGAAGAAATATCAGTTAAATAGAGGATCCTACTGGAAGTAGTGTGTGTGTTGTGTGTACGTGTGAGAGAGAGAAAGAGAGAGAGACAGACAGACAGGGATTGAATCCAGGGGCATTCTAACTGAGCTACACTCCAGCCCTATTTTATTTTTTATTTTGGAACAGGGTCTCACTAAGTTGTGGAGGGCCTCACTAAGTTGCTGAGGTTGGCTGTGAACCTGCGATCCTCCTGTCTCAGCCTCTCAAGTACTGTGATTATAGGCGTCACCACCATACATGGCTTGGAAGTAAAATTTGAAAAAAACTTTAACTCAGTTTTCCAAAATGTCAACTAAACTATAAATTGGCTTTTCGTTACATCAGCTTCCCTAGTGTTGGCCACAGAGTAGGCATTAGCCAGTGAATATTTTTAGTTGATGAATATTTTTGCTAAAGGCAGCTGTACTGAATAATTCTTTCCTTATTTTGTATGTTAATCAGTGTATAATAAGGAAATGCTATTAGATTTTGTTCGTATATTTAGTTGCTTAAACCTAAGAAGTAAGAGTAAATTACAACTTGATTATAGTCAAACTCTGCTTCCTATTGGACATAATCAGATTTTAATAGATGCATTTCAGTATGGCTTTGTGTTGAGGGACCATGGCTATACAGAGGAGAAACATATCCACAGTACAGAGGGTGCAGGTGATCATTATGTCAAAATTAAAATTTCGAGTACTCCTGGGGCTAATGATATTTTTTGATTCATTTTGTTGCCATCCACTGCCTAACCCTTTTTCCTCTTTCTGCCGTCCATCAGGAGACTTAGGATGCCCATGGTGACCCGGCGGCTGAGAGATCCTGACATAAATCCTTGTCTGTCGGTAGGGTGCTTTGCTTCTCATTTTCATGAATGTTAAGTTGGAAAAAACAAACAAACGACCTTATTCTAATTGTGTGGGCATCAGTTTTCTTCAGTTGTCGAATTAAGCTATTTCTATACAAAACCTGTTCCTGATCAGTGTATTTTATTTCACTAGAGTGTTTTTAGATGTCCAAAATTTACCTAAAAGATTCTTTTCTTTGGTTTTGAGTAATTGTTAAAATCGCAGGTGTTTAGTTGTCATTATAAAACTGGACAGGCCTATGTGACACTGAGGAAAATCTAGTTCAGACATGGAAAACTGGAAGGTATCACATTTTAAATTGCCACTCAAATTTGTGGTTTTATATATTTTTTTTTGTGTGTGATACTGGGGATTGAACCCAGGGGCAGTCTACCTCTGGGCTACAGCCCTTATTTTATGTTTATTTTGAAACGGGGTCTTGCTAAGTAGATGAGAGTCTTACTACTTGCTGAGACTGTTCTTGAACCTGTGATCTTCATGTCTTAGCCTCCCACCATGCCTGGCTAAATTTGTGGGGTTTTTTGCGGTACTGAGGATGGAACCTGGGGACATTATACCTCCCAGCTACAGCCCCAGCCCTATTTTTTTATTCTTTATTTTGAAACAGGGTCTCACTAAGTTGCGGAGGGCCTAACTAAGCAGCTGAGGCTGGCCCTGAACCCATATCCTCCAGTCTCAGCCTCCCAAATGCTGGAATTACAAGTGTGCACCACCACGCCTGGCCTAAATTTGTGGTTTCAATAGCAGTGATTTCATCATGACCTTGAGAAAACCTGACTTGAGAGTTAATGGGCTGATAACAGAAAACCTATTTTAAACCTAAAAGTTTTGAAAAGTTATGTTATAGGCAGAGTGCTTTACTGCAACAATAAGCATTTATTTGCATTAATTTGGTATGATTTGCAAGCCATCCTCGAATAATACATGATCATACTGCTGCTGTGAGGAGCTATATTTCTTAATCCTGAATGTATTTTTCAAAAATACACATTTATTAAGTATTTGGCATATAAGTATATCTTTGTTCTGCATATTATGCCAGTTCTCAACTTTGTTAAGTAAATCTGTTTGGATAAAACATGTACGTTTCTTAGCTCTGTGAAGCAAATTACTTACCTGTTTAGTTAAGACTTTCTTAGAAAACTTATAATCATGCCTTTCACTTTGAAGTTTGTTATCCAATCTACTTTCAGTTTAGACAGTTTAAATTTAATTCCCAAATGACACCTATCTTCTTTTAAACTCACAGCCCTGTGTTGCTCACTTTGGTTTTGAAGTGATTTTCATAACTATTAAAATTGCTTCCATAGTACTGTACTTCCTTGCGTAATACAGTGAATGATAGCCAAAAATGCATTGAGATGAATGGTGTTAATTTAGGTTGCCTTGATGTAGACTGCTTATTAGCAATTTATTTGGAATCTCAAAACCAGCCTTAAGATCAAACATCAAACCAGAGTGAGAATTTGGAACAGCCAGAGAGCAAGTTGGGAGGCTTGTTTCTTCTTCTAGCTGGGCAGCAGTGATTTTGAGACTATCACACCTTCTTTGAGTTTCTAGATCACATGATCACAGTCAGTTCTCTGATACACACGCCTGTGATATTCAGAATGGAAGATGTCTGCCCCAGCAGAATAAGTTCTGAGATATTTGGCAAAGGTTATTCTGTGTTTAGTCTACCTGTTGGCGTGAAAACGAACCATTTCACTTTATCTTGGGGAGAGCGGTGCCAGAAGGTTTTGTTTTTAGGTCCTTCGCAGATCTCATTCCACCTTTTCAATAATGACTTTCTCATATTTTAGGAATCTGATGCTTCTACCAGGTGTATGGATGAAAATAACTATGACAGGGAAAGGTGTTCCAGTTACTTCTTGAAGTACAAAAACTGCCGGAAATTCTGGGTAAGCCCAGCTTGGTGAGTTAAAATCGATCTCTTAAGCCTGGCACAGTAGTGCATGCCTGTAATTCTGGTACTTGGAGGCTGAGACAGGAGGATCGCAGGTCCAAGTTCATCCTCAGCAACTTAGTAATGCCCTTAGAAACTTAGCAAGACCATGTTTCCAAAAAAAAAAGGGGGGGGGGGGCTGAGGGCATTAGCTCAGAGGTAGAATGCCTGTGAGTTCAATTCCCACTATCACAAAAAAGAAAAGAATACAAAACCAAACCCTCTTAGACTTGAAACTGAAGCCTGAGGTTAGTCAGTACCCACACTTTCTCAGTGAAGGCAGTAGGCAAAGAACTTTTTGACTTTATCCTCTGTATGCTCTTTCCACCTTAAAGGATCCTGGAAAACTCTTGTCGTTTCATCCTTCTCTTAAAGGTATAAGAATGCAGTTTTAAAGTAAATGAGTCTTCCTAGGTATGTTAAGTATCTGCAGTCCTAAAACAATAACCTTATAAATTGAATTTTCCTGGAGATGAACCGATCATACAACTTACCCTGCTATCACGTAGCATAGCGGGCTTGGCTTTCTGCCCCCTTTTCTTCTGCTGTTCAGGATAGTGCACAGTTCACAAAAGCCAAATTATGGAACCAACCTAGGCGTCCATCAACAGATGAATGGATTACAAAATTGTGAGAAATACACACACACAGTGGAATTCTACTCAGCAATAAAGAACAAAATTATATCATTTGCAAGAAAGTGGAAGGACTTGGAGAACCGTATGTTACGTGAGATTAGCCAGTCACAGAAAGTGAAGGGTCATATGTTTTCTCTAATATGTGCAAGCTAGGGAGTCACTGGGGTACCAGAGAGACTGGGGAGGTGGTCTAAGGGAAGAGGAGGAGGAAGACTGAGGTTCATCAGTGGAAACTGCCATCGACTGTGGCTACATATGTGATTATAGCAATGTCAATCCCAGTACTCTGTTGGGAAGGGGGGAACAGGGGAGTGGGGGTGGGGGCACCAAGTGTGTGCATGTGTGTCACTGTCAACATGATTTATATTGGGATGTGAGACTATAATGCGCCAATAAAAGCACATAAAAAGGTCCCATTTTTCTCAATGCATTTGATATATAATTTTTGTTTCCTTGAGCACTGGACCCAGCTACTTCCTTTCCCTTTGCTAAATGGGCTGTTAGTTTCCGTTAGCCGTTATGCAGTACCTCTTCTTGGTGGACTATGTAGACACATGCACTTTTGTACTTACACGGTGTATCTGTGGGGGTAATAACTTCTATTTAAATGTCAACAGTTTGAAACATTTAGCTAGAGTTCCAGAACTAAGTTTTGGATTTTTTTAAACTTGGTTTTTAGAATTTCCGTCTTAAGAAAGCAGTGGCAAATTACTGGCAAATGATTGGCATTTCATACATGACTGATCTGGGTTTCTTCTTCTCTTACGCCTATACCTAGAATTCTGTCATGATCCGAAGAAGACAAAATGGAGTGAAGCCACCCATGCCGACAGCAGCGGAAAGAGACGAGATCCTGGGAGCGATGGGGAAAATGCCGTACTGATTGTCTGCATTAAAGTTGTTTATAGAACAAGAATCAGATGAATATTTTTCATAAATGATTACCGTAATCTTTTAAGACTTGACTGGCCTCACCCAGACAGATCTTGAGTTCTACAAGAAGAATTCAGTACGCCTGTGTCAGTGCCATGGCAGTGATACTTTGGTGTCGTATTGTGCTTCCTCGATGTAAGGGGGTGCTAGGAAAGGCAGAGGAGTCTCCAGAAAGTTAAGATGTGAACCAGCAAAGACTAAAGGGCTGAGAAGAAGGCAGTGTTCCCCAGGAAAGGAAGCATTGGGAGGGACAACATGATGGAAGGAAAGCTTGACTCACGTGGAGTGTTTTCTACCCAGTGTTGAAAAGGAGGGAAGGTGTGGTGGGGAGACGTCTGGAAAGGTGGATTGTGATAGGTGTGTGCTGGAATGCAGACCCAGGTTTGTCCCTACGATTCTGCCCTTAGTTCACTCACTTCTCTTTGTTTAAAGAAGGTTAATACATTCACTAGGAGAAATGGGTATAGGAAAGTGGTATTCCTTCTTTAGTACAGATTCTAGACTAAAATCCACAATCTCTGGATAACCTGAAACTATAGTATCAAAATTATATGCATATATATATTACATTCTTTTAAATTATATATGACATTCTTTTAAATTATATATATAATATATATATACACATATATATATGTATAGTGCCACAGGAATAGGACAAAAACAAAGGGATTCCCTTAGAAGGACTTGTGTGTGCAGAGTGCGGTAGACAAGGAAGGATGTCAGGTGGGCTCACACTGGGGCGAGGCTAGAGCTTCGCTTCGTTTTATACCAAGACACTGGGAGTATTCAGCATGGTGCCTGGTGGATTGTGTAGCAGCTCTCCTTACATTGCTGCCTTTTAAAATCAAGCTTGGTTCATTTATAGAATGGTTTTGTAAAGATACATTATTCAATACAATTTACTGTATTCTAGAAAGCCAGTGAAAACATGAAAACATGGTTTTGCCCTCCTCGTCACCTGGTCCTGGGTCAAGAGCACTATTTTAATGGCTGCTGGCAGTGAAGTATCATCCGAGTCCAGAACCTGGCACAGAGGGCTAACCGTGATTCTATTTAAATAAAAAATGGATTGTTTCAAAAATTCTGTTATTTGTATTGGTTTCTATAAAAATAGTGGGTTGAAATGGGACCCGAAAATTACATACTTGTGTGAGAAGTGTTTCAGCATGTTTGTGCGTGCTTGTTTAAGAGTTTGGCATTTTAATGTCACTTCTTTGAATTTATGTACGAGTGTCAATATTTATCCTGTAGCTACTCATCCTGACGTCATTCTTTTAAATTTCCATTGATTTGTGGGCATTCATTTCTCCCAGGAAATAGACCTGGGACATATGGCAACTGTTTAATCTTTTTAGGATCTGATGAACTGTTGTTCAAAATGGATGCATAATTTACAATCCCACCAGCAGTGCATGGGAGTTCGTTTCCACGTCCTCACTAATACTGGTTAATTTGACTTTGAGGCCAGCCAGCCTGGTGGATGTGAGCTGTCATCTCCTTATTGGTTTGCTTTGCATTTCCCTGTGGTTAATAACATTTGTTGAGCATCATTTAACGCGCATATTGGCTGCTTGTGTATCTTTGGAGAATGTCTATTCAGATCCTTTACCCATTTTCACTTGGATCATCTTATTGAGTGGTAAGAGTTCTTTGCATATAAGGTACCAAATACATGGTTCACAAAAGTGTTGGATCATCCTTTCATTTTATTGCATCCTTTGAAACACTAAGATTTTAATTTTGATGCAATGAACAGTAAGTTGACAAAGTATCACCTTCTTCACAGTGAAGTTCTGTTTTCATTTTTTTGTTGTTGCTTTTGGTGTTATATCTAAGAAAGCACTGACTTATCCAAAGTCACAGAGATTTATAATTTTTTTCTTCAAAGAGTTTTATGGTTTTAGCTCTCACATTTAGACCTTTGATCCTTTCCTTTTGTTTGTTTTTTGTACTGGAGACTGAACATAGGGGCATTCTACCTCCAATCTACATCTCTAGTCCTTTTTATTTTTTATTTGAAAATGGTCTCGCTAAGTTGCCAAGAGTCTTGCTGTATTGCTGGGACTGTCCACAAACCTGTGATCCTCTTGTCTGAGTTTCCCAGGTACTGATATTACAGGCATGTGCCACCACACCTGGCACTTTGGTCTATTTTGAGTTAATCTTTGTATATGGCCTGAGGTAGGAGTCCCACTTCATTTTTATGTGTGGTTCTCCAGTTGTCTCCACTTTATTGAAAGAGAGTATTCATTCTCCCATTGAATTGTCTTAACACCCTTGTTGCAAATTAATCGGTTATATGTATGAAGAGTTTTTTTCTGGACTTCCCATTCTATTGATCTCTGTGTGTCTCTCCTTCTGCCAATGCTACACTGTCTGGACTACTGTAACTTTGTTGTAATGACACAGCTGGTTGATGATTGGTTTCTGTGTTTTTTTGTTTGTTTTTTGTTTTTTTTCAGTACTGGGGATTGAACTCGGGCATTCTACCTCCGAGCTATACCCCCAGCCCTATTTTTTGTTCTTTATTTTGAAACAGGGTCTCACTAAGTTGCAGAGTGCCTCAGTAGGTAGCTGAGGCTGGCCGCGAACCTGGATCCTCCAGTCTCAGCCTCCCAAATGCTGGGATTACAAGCGTGCGCCACCACGCCCAGTGGTTTCTGTGTTTTCTATGAAGTACTTTGGGATTTTTGATCAGCAAACCCTTAATATATATTTAATATGCAGTGGCTTCACCCACATAGAACTTCAATTTTAAATTTGTCTTCAGTAATTCTCTAATTTGTACTTCTCTGCACCATGCTGGTAACTTCAGGATGCTCTTCTTAGAACCTAATTGTTCAAGATCTCATTGGACCACCTTTGAGGGGCACAATCTCATGGATTTTCTTCATCACTGGTGTTAAATTTGCCACTATTATATTTCTTTGAGATTCTGCTTTGGGAGAAGTGAAGCTAATTAACTTGATAAATTGCTTTCTCAGGATGTTAATGGGTGCCGTGAGAAATTTAGGCATCAGAGAAGCCATCTAGTAACAAAATACATAGAAGTCATTTTATTGTGTCCTTGTCTCTCGTAGGAAGCATCTCATCACAAACTCTCAGCTGGATTGAGGAGAGCTGGGCACTGTATCTCTAATAGGCAAAAGTAGTTCTTTTAAGAAACACTGCCTCAATTTGTACTTTCCTGGAAGACATAAACAGTATCATTTGTGATTCTACTTACAATGCATGGTCATCATCCAGTATATAATAAATGATAAAAAATATGGGTGCTTGGGAGGTGGTGACTTTAAAAGTGGAAAAATATACTAGAGCACGGTGGTGCATGCCTGTAATCCCAGTACTGGGAGTCTGAGACAGGAGGATCCCAAGGTCGAGGCAGCCTCAGCAACTTAGCAAGACCCTCAGCTCTTAGAGCCTGTTTCAAAATTAAAAGGGGGAGTGGCTGGGGGTGTGGCTCAGAGATAGAATGCCCCTGGGTTCATGCACAGTTTCCACTAATGGAAAAGGATAGGCAATGTGCAATAAATCTGCTCCAGAAGCAGTCAATGTCAAGAGGTTTTAAGATTTTCTCTGCATATACAATCATCTGTATTTGCTTTGCAGCAAAGGAAATGTCATCATAGCACATGAGAAGTGCAGTACCTTGCTTTTTTCTCTTAATGGCATAGTTTAGGATAATTTTCTATTAGTAATTATAGATGAACTTCATTTCTGTCAGTAGCCGAGGTTTCTATTGTAGGGGATGCCACTGTTGAGCCAATCTTTTTATTGATGCACTTTTACAAACAAGGCTGCAGCAATCAGCTTTGCACCTGGGTCTTTGCCCTGCATGTTTTTATCTGCAGGATGAATTCCTAAGAGTGAAATTTCTAGATTAAAGGTTTCTGCATTTAAAATCTTGGAGACATTGGCAAATCAATTACCCTCCAAAGAGAAGCACAACAATTTGTATTCCCATAAATAAAGCCTACGAATGTTTCTTAGAATCCTGACACCCTCGGTCCCATTGGGTACTTTAAAAATCTTCCACCCTTACTACCCTGATGAGTGAATAATGGAACTTATGTATTTGTTTCCTCTGCCCATCTTTTTTTAAATATTGTTGGTGTGAATGATTTAGAAAGCTTTTGGTATATTAAGGAAATTACCTCTTTGTCATATGAATTCTGTACATTCCCCCAGATACTCTTCAACTCGTTTTGGCTTTTAAATGTTTTCTCTAAAGTGTTTTATATTTACATATAACTAGATGGATCAATCTTTCCATTTATGGTTTCTGGACCTCAAAAATATTAAATAGTCCAATTACAAATACTTCCGTTACAGTTTGATTCTCTCAACAAGTGTTTGCCAAATGCCTATATGCAAAGAGCTAGGCTATTAGTGCCGAGGAGTGTGGATGAGTAAATTACCATCCTGGCCCTCGAAGAGCTTCACTGTCCTGCAAGGGAGAATGAATCAACACCATCGCAGGATAATAGCTCCTAAGAGGGTAGATAGCTTTAAGCACTGAGGGGCACACACGTTACATATTTGAGAAGTGTTTACTGATTGAAGCTACAACAACTTAAGGGAAGTAGCAAGGGAAAATTAGAAAGGCAGAATGAGTTCAGATTATGAAAAGCCTTGTATGCTGTGCTTGGTTACTTTAGACCTCATTCTGAATAGAAGGAAGTTCTGAAGGATTTTGAGATGGGAAGGGTCTAATTCAATTTGTGGTTGGAAAAATAATTCTGAAGTCATTGAGACAGGTTATGTATGTATGTGTATGTACTGCTAATTTGTTTTTTTTTTTTTTTTTGCAGTACTGGGGATGGAACCCAAGATCCTTTTACCACTGGACCACACCCCCAGTGCCCCCCTTTTTTTGCATTTTTTTTTTTTGAGATAAGGTTTCACTAAATTGCCGAGACTGACCTTAAATTTGTGATCCTCCTGTCTCAGCTTCCTGGGTTGCTGGGGTTACAGCTGTGCACCCCCTCGCCAGGCCAGAGAGTTATTCTAATGATCCCGGACCCTGAGGTTATGTTCATGCCCCCCTCTCCCAATCAACTCTTGTCCTACTCCAATCCTTTCTATTGCAACCAGGCAAATATTTCTAAAATGTGAATGTAATAATTCCTTCCTTAAAATTCCCAGGACCTGCCTACCACCTCAGGCTAATGCCCAAATTCCTTCCCCTGATTTCCAGAATCCTCAGATCTGGCATAGGAAGGGAGCAGTTTGGGGGGGAAGTCAGGAAGGGATTTGTTTTTGCGCCAGCAAGACTCAGCCCTGGTCCTCAATGACCTTAGGTTTCAGGAGAGAAACATGAAAATACCTAAATCCCTTCTATGCACAGTATCATCCTGCCATACCAACCACCCCAAGTGCTCCCTGTTCTGTGAACTCAAACAGCGATAACCCAACTGCCGCAGGTCTCTCTCCTATCTAGTCAGGCTCAGCTCACATGTAATCTTTCTAAAGATTTCCTGGCATCCCCGTCAAGCTTCGTTGTACCTCCTCTTCATTCTATCCTGTCTGCTGTGCCATTCCTAGCATGTGCCCCGGGTAGCAGGGTGCATGACTAGCTATGGTAAAATTAGATGAAGCTTCTTGGTGCATTCTTTAATTTTCCACCTTATGCTTTTCATTTTGTAGAGAAAGAATAAGAAAATAAAATGTAGCTTAAGCATCAAATGCTTTATTCCAAAAGGGAGACTAGCAGGTAGGATTGTTTTGCTTTTTAGGTATAGACATGAGAACAATTTCCATTGAGAAATTTCAGTCTTAGGAGTGGTTGCTTGTGTGAGACAGTGTTTAAGAGCCGTGCAGTTATACAAAGAGATGTTTGTGAGGACTGACCCCAGGCTGCCTGCTGTGTCCCCACACACACCCCAGGACGCCTTTTGGCTTTCTCCCGGTTCCTGGGCTTTTCTTCTCACAACTGGATGGTGCTATTGCACCAGGGAATGCTGTCTGCTCTGGAAACACACTTTCTTCCAGGAAAACTTTGGTTACATTAAAGGTCTGTCCACCTGCAAAAAGTTTGCTGTCTACAGTAGTCACCTAGGTCTGTATGCTTTTTTTCCCCTAATTATTTTATCACTGTGTTAGTGACCACAAATAAATAGGCTCAGGGCAACTCTGACTTCTTCTTCCAGTCCTGGTACTCTTCCTAAAAGAAAGCAAAGCAAAACAGAAAAAAGTCATTTCAGAGCACTGCACTTTGGGACTGTGGGCTGAGTGATGGAGGGATACGGGTGACAGGTGACGCTGCAAGAAGTTTACATAAAAGGGAAGAGAGAGGAAGTCCTGGAGATGGATGAGATGCTGAGAAAGGTAGGGGGATTCAAATGAGTGCCGGGCAGTGAGTCCTGAAGGATCAACAGTCATTCCCAAGGCAAACAAAGGTCCGGATGCTGGATCTAAGCTAGCAAGTGCAGCTTAGTACACAGAATAAATCACAGCCGGCTGAGGAAAGATCACCGCGCTGGGTGAGTTCTGGCCTTGCCTCTTACTACCTGGATCGTAGTAAGAGCTGATTGCTTCCTCCCAACACCTTTCCTTCTTTGAAACTTAAGAAAATAACAACTTGTGGGTTACTATAAAACCCAGAGAAGGTCTCCTATGTGTTGTGCAAAAAGATATTTAAATATATTGGAAATCTGTGCCTATAGATAAGGCTTTATTTTTAATACATGATTTGTAACTCGAGGTTACAAAAAGTCAAATTGATTGCTTTTTTATTTCATTCCTTTCATTTTATAGTTTCATTTGATGATTTGGTTTATAATGTTCTCTCTTTATAATTTCCTTCTCAATCATACCCTGCCGCTATCCTAGTTACTTCTTTTAATGCTGATTTGATTTTTATACTTTTATTGGTGCATTATAATTATCCATCACGATAGATTCAAAGTGAAGCAAACACATGCTCACAGCACTTGCTGTATTTTCCTCGTCATCCTGTTCTACTCCCCTGTCCTCTCTCCCTGTACACGTTAGTGAGGTTGGTGGAGATACCTTCGGATGTGGACATACCATTATTTGAACTGTTTCCTTCCTCAACCTTTTTCTCCTCCTCACTTCCCTCCCCCAACCCCCTTCCACTTCTCTATTGGTCTCTCTCCTCATTTATATGAAGTCCCTCTGGTTTCCCATTTTTGTCGTAGCTTCCACATATGAGAGAAAACATAGGACCTTGACTTTCTGAGGCTGGCCGACCTCACTTAGCACAATGTTCTCTAGTTCCATCCATTTCCTTGCAAATGACATCATTTTGTTTTTCTTTATGTCTGAGTAGAACTTCATTGTGTATGTATGTGTGTATATATATAGTGTATGTATATATATTATATATATATATAGTGTGTGTGTGTGTGTACATATATATTTATATACATACCACATTTTCTTCATTGGGTTCCGTATGACCCAGCTATTCCACTCCTCCATACCCTAGCTCCTTCTTACACACCTGAAATCTTCAGTAAGGAAGAGCAGGTAGAAAATATCTCATTGGCAAGCAATGTGGAGGTTATAAAAAGAACTGGAAATATTTACCAAGTCACTGAGAAGAAACCTAATATCAATGTTCAGGGCATGACACACAGAGTTCAGTTGGCTGTCATTGGCCAAATTTTTCCAACTACTCATGGACGGGAGCCCTCTTCTTTCTCTTCAAAAGTTGTCCTTCATTCCCTGCAGAAATGGACTTTAGCTTCTTCTCACTTCTGGTGAAAGTTGCTCTGTGAGCTGATTCTACCTCCCCTAGTCCTGTCCCTGAAGTAACCTCACACACAGCTTCCCTTCCTTCCCGCTCCCCTGGGCCTTAGCACCAGGTACAGGTCTCCAGGACTCTGCACACGATCATTCGTTGGTGCTCATCATCTTGGCCCTGCATTATATACAACATTCCATCATGTCTTGCCCTAAACTGCAAAAGCCAAGCCCGTTATATTTGGTCCTTCACATTTGCACGGTATTTTGCAATTTATAAAATATTGTTGGAAACATGCTCATATTTAAAACTTGCTCCAACCCTGGGAAGTCAGTGCTCTTGGTTTGCAGATGCAGAACTGAGACCCGCGCAGTTCGAATGACCTGCCTGCTGAACATTGCTGTTTCTCTCCTGTGGACCTTGCTTCCTCCATGTCTTGCATTTCCTTTGCAGCTTCTGACTGAGCCCATTGTTCAAATTACCATTCATTTCACCCTTTAGTCCTCACCGAGTTTGCAAACAAATAAAAGCCTTCGGTTGGGGATGTAAAGTGAATGAGAGAGGGTGTACTCTAGGGAGGAAGTTATAAATTAACCAATACCATTGTGTAGAGAACTGATTTTCCACCAAACCTTTTCATCGATCTAAGAAGTCTTTCAAAACTAGTGGTTCCATGTGCCCCATCAACCTCGCCTTTCTCTGCTGTTGGAGGGATGGTGGGAGGTGACATCAATGAGAGAAGACAAAGGTTTCTATGTCATGAGACAGCAAGGAAGAATAGCCAAAAGGTCTGGATCACTCCAAAGTGGAATTTAAATTTTTCCTGGTCCAGTAGGTTGGTCCTGTCATTTCTCTGTGCTAACAAGTTTCCTGACACATGCCCAGGCTCCTTAAAGACTTGAGGAGCTGTGCACCAGGGGGAGGGTGTGTTTAGTTCACAGTACATCCATTTGGCTGCCAGAGTGTCGTCTCATTTGTCTGTTTCTTTCACTTCCAATGTACATGTCACCTTGTAGAGCAGCATTCCAATCCCGTGACGACCTCTCCATAGAATTCCCATTTTTGAAGAATGTCTTTCACAACCCTAATAGACTCCATTTCTTTACCACCTTTTTTTTTTTTTTTTTGGTACTGAGGATTGAACTCAGGAGCACTCTACCTCTGAGCTACACCCACAGTCTTTTTTATTTTTATTTTGTATAACAGTCTTGCTTAAGTTGCTGAGGGTGGCCTCAAACCTCAGATGCTCCTGTCTCAGCCTCCCAAGGACTAGGATTATAGGTGTGCACCACTGGGCCTGGCTCACTTTTTACTTCTTAGGAAAAGCAAACCAAACTACCACCATCACACACACACACACACACACACACACACACACACACACACACCGCAGCTAATTCTTTTGTGTCCCTCACCATCGGCTGTCTTGCATAGCCTCGTGACTCTCCACGCCCAGAACAAGTGTTTAGATTAGTGTGGGGGTCATGTTTCACTCCATCACTTTCTTGTTTACTTTCAATTTGGGGCTCAAGAGATGGAGAGATGTGAAAAGCTGAAGAAAGATGTGTAGTCCGGGCAGGGGGGATGTCACTGAGGGTTGCAGGCAGGCCTCTGCTGTTTGATCACGCTTTACCTCTTTCTAACTGCAGGCTTTGGGTAAATCCCTTAAAAGCCTCAAGTTCTGCAACCATAAAATGCCAGCCTCAGAAAGTGGTTGTGAGCTGGGCGTGGTGGCGCATGCTTGTAATCCCAGGACTTGGGAGGCTGAGACAGGAGAATCCGGGTTCACGGCCAGCCTCAGCTACTTAGTGAGGCCCTCTGCAACCTAATGAGACCCTGTTTCAAAATAAAGAATAAAAAATAGGGCTGGGGATGTAGCTCAGAGGTAGAATGCCCCTGGATTCAATCCCCAGTACCGCAAAAAAAAAAGAGAAAGAAAGTGGTTGTGCATGGAGTCAGACAATATCTCCAAAAGCTTAACACAATGACTGCATCATAGGAATCGCCAGCAATGTTGGCTACTGTTCTCTATTCCTGCCTTCTGAGGACAAGGAAAAATAAAAAAGGTGCTCATGAAACCTCCATCCAAGTAACAGTGTTAAATCTGGAGAATTGAGGATCTTAGGTTTTGTTTTTAATTGCTGGAATAATAGATGGATACTTTTTTTTTTTTTTTTTTTTTTTTTTTTTTTTGCAGTACTGGGGATTGAACCCAGGGGCATTCTACCTCCAAGCTACATCCCCAGCCCTATTTTGGATTCTTTATTTCGAAACCGGGTCTCACTAAGTTGTGGAGTGCCTCACTAGGTAGCTGAGGCTGGCCGCGAACCCGGATCCTCTGGTCTCAGGCTCCGGAATGCTGGGATTACAAGCGTGCGCCACCACGCCCGGCTTAGATGGATACTTCTTACCTCCATGTCACTGAGCTCCAAAATAGTATCTTAGTCTTGAGTAAGAATTCTTCAGTGCTGAGTGATCACAAGACTAATTATAGTTACTTTAGTTTCTCAGCATCTCTAAGGAAGAGGGCTAGCTGGAGGAGATTGTGTGGCATGGTAACTCAGTAAGTGCAGAGAAGACATGGTAGCATATTTACAAAGATGGTTGGAGCCTTATGGTAATTAATTTGAAGAGACCTTCCTCTAGAAACACTATGGCCCTAAGATTCATAATTCTTCTCTAAACAATAAGATAAATGGGGTGGATTAACTTAGGAGTGAGTCACAAAAAGAGAATGCATTGTATATTGAAACACAGGGCACTTTAAAGAATATGGGTTAGGTGGACCAAAGAACTGAGTGTGTTTAGATTAAATCAAAGTTCTGGGTAATGGAAAGAGGAAGGCAAAGAGGGAAAGAAAGAGAGAAAAATGTTGTGGACAAAGTTTAATTTAAAAATTTACTCTAGTTTTGTACCTAGAGGTGAGGAAAGCAAGCAAGGATAAGATTCCGAGGTCAGTAGGGTATGCGTAATGACCTCAGCAGCCGGGCATGGTGGCGCGCACCTGGAATCCCAGTACTTGGGAGGCTGAGACCGGAGGGTCACAGGTTCTCAGCCAGCTTCAGCAACTTACTGAGGCCCTCAACAACTTAATGAGACCATGTTTCAAAATTTTAAAAAAGAATAAAATAGGGGTGGGGATGTGTAGCTCAGAGGTAAAATGCCCCTGGGTTCCATCCCCAGTAGCACAAAATAAATAAAGAAACAAAGAAAAATAAAAATAAGGGGCTAGAGGTGTAGCTCCTGGGCCCAACCTTCAAACCCAAAGGGAAAAAAAACCCCAAAAGCATAGTGATCTGAGTATTAGACGTGCCCGTCTTTCAGCATTCCTTTATTTAAATATTTTTGAATATATGCTACACAGGGTTTGGAACTTAAGGTCCATTCCTGAGCAAAATTGGCAAAGATCCCTGCCCACGTGAAACTTATATGATAGTGAAGAGAGACAGACAATTCATGGTAAACACAGCAAATGAACTAGATAGCATAGTAAGACTTTATACGTGCTGTGACTCAAAGGACCCATAAGACAAGATAAGAAGGCCCGAGTGTGGGTGTCTAGTTAATCTTAATACATGCGTACAAATCCAGAATCAAATGAAAAATAGGCACCGGCCTTTTTTTTTTTGAAGATTGTTATTAAGCTTGGGGGATTCTTTTGCAGTAGACTTTCTGGGTACCAGAAGGGGATTATAGGAGATGTAAGAAACAGGTGTAAGACAGAAAGAAGTAAAGGGAGTAGAGGCATATCTGGGGGTGTGCAGGTGCTGGAGTACTTAACTCTCACGTAGGGCAAGGGTCGGGCCGCAAAGCTCCTTCCTCCCCGGCAGCAACAGCTGGGACCTGGGATTTATGATGTGGTCGTATGAACGTCCCTGTGAGAGCAGAGGTTGGTCCTTCAAGAACTTAGAAATTATTCTTATTGGAAGTAACACAAATGCACCGGTGAATAGTCACATCAAAGCTTCCCAGGGTTCAGGCAGCACGGGACACCAGAAATGTCAGGAAATGAGTAAGGCAATGATCTTCAAAATCGTACACAGCATGGAGTGAGGAGGTACATTGTCACACACAGAATAAACAAAGACCATGCACGAAGTTCAAAAACATTTTCGATTTTGAGTGTGTAGAGTGCTAAACATCTTGGAAGAAAAATCCCTACCCACAAGGGATTCTAAGATCCTAACTGAAACTGCTGGTACGATCCCAATTTTCTGCACTAGGGCTTCAGTTCACGACTTTTCTGCAGGACACTGCAACGTGCACTCATGCTCAAGCTTGAAACTATGATTGGAGGCAGGGCATGATATAATCTAGCAACTAGTTTGGAATTGGAGTAGTGCAATTTCAAGTGGAAAGAAGAAATACTTTCCTCCCTGTTAGGAAGCATGCTCTTGTTGGGTGTGGTGGCACACACCTGCGATCCCAGTACTTAGGAGGCTAAGATAGGCAGATCACAGGTTCGACGCCAGCCTCAGCAACTTGGTGAGGCTCTGTTTCAAAATAAAAAATATAGAGGGCTAGGGGATGTAGCTCAGCAGTATAATGCCTCTGGGATCAATCTCCAGCGCTACCAAAAATTTAAAAAAATTTAAAAAATGGAAGCATGCTTTTCATTGATTGTCCTGGCTAGGGAGTGGGGGCAGGGGAGGGGCAGACTATGCTAACCACATTGTTTAGGGGACATTCATCTGTGACAGAAGCAAACACTTAAGATGAGCCCCCATCTCAAATGTGGAGAGCCCGTTTAAGTCACAGGGAGAAGGTGTCAGCCTCTGATTTATTGCCTTGAATTGATGTCCTGTTTGGTACTACTTTCCAATTCCCATCCTTGGACTAGAGAACCAATTCAGGGGAAGTTGGAGGAAACTTCTGGCAAATTTAGAGGCCTTCCCAGGGTCATCTGAGGTCCATTAATCCGTACACATTGGGCGAGGGGACATGGGCAAGAGTTTTCGGAACCACTTTCTAGTTAAACAGGGTTCTCCCCTGTGATGCTCCACGCTGGTGCTTGAAACCTAAATATAATAAACAGTAGAGTTGCCCCTTATCATCCTCGGGGGACTGGTGCCAGTAATCCTTTACAGATCTCAAATCAGTGAACACTTAGTCTTTTATATAAAATGACAGTATTTGTAAGTAGCGCATATACACTCTCCTGCATATTTTAAATCATCTCTAGGTTTACAATATCGAATAGAAAGCAATCACTATATAAGTAGTTATTATACTACAATGTTTAAGAATAATGTCAAAAAAGAAAAAAAAGTGTGTATATGTCCCGTGCGGATGCAAATTTAAAAACCTATTTTCTAAATGTGTTTGGTAGAATCTAGGATGTGACTATGAAGGGCTGACTGTCACTTCTCAGGGTATGCTGGATGCAATGATGTTCAAGTGAATGAATGAATGAATGAATGAATGAATGAATGACTGTCACTTCTCAGGGTATGCTGGATGCAATGATGTTCAAATGAATGAATGAATGAATGAATGAATGAATGAATGACTATCACTTCTCAGGGTATGCTGGATGCAATGATGTTCAAGTGAATGAATGAATGAATGAATGAATGAATATCACTTCTCAGGGTATGCTGGATGCAATGATGTTCAAATGAATGAATGAGACAAAAATCACCTCCACACTTCGGAAGTGAAGGGCTCCTGTTTGTTTTGTGGTGCTGGGGCTGGACCTAAGGGCTTGCACTGCTAGTCAAGCTCTCTGTCACAGAGCTGCGTCCCCAGCCTGCCTCCACGCTTCGGAATGCTGCAGCTCACTCTTGATATTGCACCCATCGAGAAATTGCTCAAATCAAAATATTTCACAATATTCCACCCAAATGAAAGCAATGGAAGGCAGGTGTGGTGGTGTATACCTGTAATCCCAGCACTTGGGAGGCAGATTTGAGGCTGGTCTCAGCAACTTAGCAAGATCCTGTTTCAAAACACAAAAAACCAAAAACCGTGGAGACAATTAGAAAATGTAATAGGAACTGTATATAATTAAAGAAAAACGGAGTTTGAATGCCTCTTAATACATGCATACAAGTCCAGATTAAAATGAAAAATAGGCACCAGGCTTTTTTTTTTGCAGATTGTTATTAAGCTTGGGGGGTTCTTTTGCAGTAGACTTTCTGGGCACCAGAAGGGGATTACAGGAGATGTAAAAAACAAGTCTAAGACAGAAAGAAACAGATGAAGCCAGGGGCATAGGAAACACATTTACTTTTAATTTGAGTCTAAACATTTTTACAGAGACTGTCAGGGTTTGTTGGCTTGCCTCTCCAAGTCGGCTACAAGTTGCAATTGTTTCATAAGGTAGAAATGAGCAAATGTCTCATGGAATTGTGTCTTTCCCCTATGGTTTCCCCTGCTTCAGTGCAACATATTAAAATGAAAAGGTTGACTCTGTGGTCCATTCTAAATAAATCGAATTCAGTGTACAGGTAGCATTGCTCAATTGGCCGACTTAAGTACTTATTTTTAAAAGTGTATTTTTGACTTTAAACACTTAAATCCATTGTGGTTTATCATGTCAATATATGTTTTGGCGCGTGCACAGCTCTGAGAAGCCTGTGCAAATCCTTTCAGGCAGCTGAGAACATCTCCAGCTGTGGCGGCACGGGCCCCACGCTCAGAGAATACAGACTGACGTGCAGCCCCAAACACCTTGCGGCCTGTTCCAAAACTGACTGTCCCTCCTAAGGAGCGCCAGAGTCAAGCCTGCTGGGGTACGGGGACCAGCCGGCAAAGAAGGTGTCTTCCAGTGAGTATAAGGCTTCATACGGGGGTGTGAACTGACGCTTTGAAATAAGAATAACTTAAATGTGCACAAAAGTTTCAACGAAAATTCAGCCCAAGTTTTTCTCATCTGAACTTCAATAGCAGCTTTGGAAGACAGGCAGGTAGATACTAAAGCCTCTATTTTCACAGATGAGGAAAACTGAGATTGAAAAGTATCCGGCAAGGACCCAGGACCACACTCCTCTCCCATGACGGTAGATGGAGGAGCCCTTGGCATACATTTTGTCTTTGGTTTTGTTTTAACTTCCAATCCTAGCTACTAGTATTACATAGTAGTGCTTCTTGGGGAATAAATTGACTTTAGGTGAGTACTTTAAAGTAAGATTAGGTTAGTGAAAATTTTTATATTAGAAACATGGGAAGGAATGATCATTTTAATTTTTTATCTGAACTATTAAGTAGCACAATAAAGATTTCTAATAAATCAAAGGGCCCAGCTCAGGAGGGTAGTGTATCTCCCCATCTAGAATATTGCTGGATGTCTGTACATTTCTAGCACGTCCAGCGTTTTCCTTCAAAGTCCCTTGCACTGTTCAGAGGGGACAAGGATTTGTAATGAGCTCCAGGCAGGAATGGGAACATTATTTCTGCCAAGAACATTTTTTCAGAGGCATTCCATAGTTAATAATTATAAGTTGTCTCCAAAATAGAACAACATTACAACCACTATAGCTACTGGTGCCTCTACCATATTATTATTAATAATAATGGTAACTAATATTTTTATATGTTTAGTCTGCACCAAGTACCATGCCACATGATCTCTGCGGATATTGCTTTGCTTTCTCATTTATTCCTTACAACAACCCTCGTGCTTATACTCCGGGAAAGCCCTTGCAGCTGGAGATTAACTAATTTGTCCCTCATCACATAATTAGAAGCGAGATTTTTTAACTTAAGTGATATAATTTTCAAACCCACAAGTGTAAGCGTTTTGTGACGCTGCCTCCTGTCTTAGTCTATTCAGTGCTGCTACAACAGAATCCCACAGACTGGAGAATTCATTTGGCTGACAGTTCTGGAAGTCGGGAAGTCCAAGGTCGAGGGGCTGTGTCTGGTGAGGGTTTTCTTTTTCATTTTGCTGTTGGGGGTGTATTAGGGATTTCATCCAGGGCTGTTCTACCTCTTAGCTACATCTCGGCCTCTTTTTATTTTTTTTGAAGCAAGGTCTCACTAAGCTGCTAAGGATCTTGATAAGTTGCTGAGGCTAGCCTGAAACCTGCTATCCTCCTGTTTCAGTCTCCCAAGTGCTGGGATTACAGGTGTGCGGCACTATGCCCAGCTGGTGAGTCCTTTCCTTTCCTTTCCTTTCCTTTCCTTTCCTTTCCTTTCCTTTCCTTCCCTTCCCTTCCCTTCCCTTCCCTTCCCTTCCCTTTCCCTTTCCCTTTCCCTTTTCCCTTTTCCCTTTCCCTTCCCTTCTTTCTTTTTCTTCTCTCCTGTAGTTCTAGGAATTAAACCGAGGAGCTTTCTACCTGGGAGCTACACCCCTGGCCCCTTTTTATTTTTATTTATTGAAACAGGATCTCACTAAGTTGCTGACGCTTCGCTAAGTTGCTGAGTCTAGCCTTGAACCTGTGATCCTCCTGTCACAGCTTTCCACGTTCTGGGATTACAGTTGTGCACCGCTGTGTCCAGTTGGTGAGGGCTTTCTTGTTACATTATCCCATGGCAGAGATCATCTCATGGGTGGGAGAGAGTGGGGGAGGGAGAGTGACAGAGGAGAAGGAAGAAGAAAAGGAGGAGGAGGAGAAGAAAGGGGGGGGCAGGGGAAAAAAGAGAGAAAGGAGAAGGGATGAGAGAGACCAAACTCACCCTTTTATTAGAAGCCCACTTATTTCTGTGATAACTAACCCACTCCATGATAATGATTTTCGAGCTGATTACCTCCTCATGTACTACTTCTCAACTCTGCTGCTTTGGGGAATAAGATTCCAACACTTGAACTTGGAAGGACATATTCAAACCATAGCACCGTCACAGCAGAACTTATAATAGTAATTGATGAAATGCATTGATGGTCTGTTATCAAGCTTGTTTTCACAGATGAACTAAAGAAGATTTAAAGAGAGGTGCCTCGCCAGGATCCACACAGTTAAAGGACAGGGATCCAGATTCATATGGTCTGATCTGGGCATCTGCAAACACGGAAACCAAGCTCTAGGATTTTACTTCCCTTTCCTGTGAGTGATCTCACAAATTAAATTATAGGTCTTTCTTGATTCTCTAGGACAAGGGCCTTCGACCATACATTCTTCTAAATCCAAATCTCCTGGTAAGGAATTCTCAAACTTTTGCATTGATAAGGAAACACTTTTATTTCATTGGAATATTATGGATGACAAAGAACTGGATCGACCTAGCAAATTCTAGAGTCCCTTTAGGATTAGAAAGGCCTTCCTGACAGGGTAGAGGAGGTCTGGAGACTCAGAAATTACATTCTGGTTTGTCTTGAAAATGTTTCATACTTCATTTAAAAATCTTGTATTGTTTCCTAAGATAATCTTTCCAGGGGGCCCAGCATGGTGGTTGTGGCTCATGTCTGTAATCCTAGTACTTGGGAGACAGGAACAGGAGGATTGCAGGTTCAAGACTAGCCTCAGCAATTCAGCGAGACTCTCAGCAACCTAGTGAGACCCTGTTTCAAAGAGAAAAAGAAAAAAGAGCTGGAAGGTGGGTGTAGCTTGGAGGTAGAATTCCTCTGGGTTCAATATTCCCGGTACTACTAAGAAAAAAAATCTTGCCAGGGGATCAATGACAGCAGCTTCTGTTGCTATCTTTCTGGATTCTCATAACAAGTAACAAATGCTGTCTTTATTACTGCCCACAGCTAAAATGAAGGAAATTTCCTTTCATCATGAGAATATAACTTAACTTTATATTCTCTATCTGGCAAACTTCAGAGAAGAGACATGTTCAATGCTCATATGTGAGCTGACTTTTTTCCTTTGGTATATTGGTTTAAATTCCCCTACTCTCTCCCACCCATGAGATGATCTGTGTGAGATGCTGTAAAGACGATGGCTTTCTAATTTTCCAAATCACATCTTGATGGAGATAGAATCCCTGGAAGGAATCTGTAGCCCTGTTCTCCTACCATGGCAAAAGAAATGAAAAGAAAAAGAGAACGCTTGAACATCTTGAAGTCTGAAGATTGGATTCCCTGTGCTCGCCCTAGACTTCACGGGTGCCGGGGAGGCAGGGGGTGCCTGTGCTGGACCCTGTCCCGGATTGGTGACAGGGCTTCAGTACTGCGAAGGGTCTCCTTGCACATGGACCACCCAAGCTGACAGGTAGTCCCAGAAGCAGTGCAGAGAGGAAGGGTGCAAACCAAAGTCAGGGGGGAAAAGCCAGGGATTCAAGAAGAGCACCAGACACCAGCCCGCCAGTGTCTGCTTACAAGTGTCTACTGTGCAATCTGCTTGGGGCTGAGACACCCAGCCAGGTGTCCTGGGAGTAAGCCCACAGTGCCTTCTGTGTGACCTCTGACAAGCCTCCTGACCAGCCTGCCGCTCGGTCTCCTCTGGAAGGACTTGTTTATCGCCCTGTCCTGCTCGCCTGACAGGCTTTGATCTCCCGCCTAGACTGGTAGACTATGTTTTCAGAACCATTGATCTAGTAACCTAAAAAACTGACTGTACTTCCCAAGCTTCTGAAAGTATAAGGAAGAAAAGCTTACTCACTGCTAGGAGTGTTTCTGAGGTATTTAATTACAGCATCGGGAGATGTGTCACTCAGCTCTAGCTGGTTCGAATCATGGTCAACTGTTTTATTAAGTCATTTATCATTTCCCAGAACTCCCAGTCTGTAATTACCTGGTTCTGTTCTGTGTGAGGAAGCCTTTTTCCATCCTCTGTATCCGAATCCTGAATCCTCAAATCAACCCTTGCCTCTCCTGGCCAGCCTGCTTAGATTTGGCGGGAATTCTGATTGTTACTGCTTCCTAATTTTGTTAGAACTAAAGGTGATTTCAGAAATTATTTACTTAGTTTAACATTGAGAACAGAAGACTGCAGTTTGCTAGGGGCTATAGCTAGTTAGTGCCCCCTGAGCTGCAGATTCCATAACCTCTCCATCCAGCGAGACCTGGGAGGCTCTGGATTCACCAGAAGGCAATTTCTCAAATTAGACAGACAGAGCTGCCTGGACTCAGAGATGCCCGGTAGAGAAGCACAGCAGAAGACAGAACTTGGACAGGCAGCTAAAGACGGGCAGATGGACGAGAAAAACGGTAGAGTTCGGGGTACTTGGTCACCTTTTCGACTTAGCGGAAGGTAAGGTATGAGCCAGGGAAGAACTGGATTAACAACGTTTGAGTGTTGACCACTGCTGGAATATTCAGCCAGATGCTTCACAATGTATTTTTGCCAGAATCTCTACTGTGATTTTTTAAAGGTGAATGTGAGCAACACTGTTAAAATATGCTTCACCTCAAAGGCAAATGGCAGAATGGTATTTTCAGTATCATTCATTCACTCACTCACTCACTCACTCAATCATTCAGTAAATGTTTGTTGAGTCCTGGCCAAGGTTGCCTGCTCTAGTGAGACCAGATGAGGAAGGTACAGGAAGAAGGGGAGAGCCCAGTCTCTAGTCCAGTCATGATGGAGGGTGGAACAGAGGACAACAGCCAGGAAGAGGGGACAGAGACACATGACACAAAGATAGGAGAGGAAAAATGGAAAGTGACACCAGCAGAATGAGGAGGTAGACTAGGGGTGATTTTGTTTTATTTAAAAAATGTCTTTTTTTTTCTTAGTACAATGTTTTATTCATCAAATAATAAAGTAAAAATTGCTTTGCTGCTTCTTAGCCTGGAATGACCATATGGCTATAATAATAATAATTATTATTATTATCAATCATTATGATTATTTTTGTTACTGGAGATTGAATTCAGAGGTGTCTACCTTTGAGCTATACCCTCAGCCATACATATATACAATATATATGTATATACATATATACACACATATATATATACAAAAATACATATACATACATACATACACACACACACACACACACACACACACACACACACACACATATTTGGTGCTTGGGATTGAACCCAAGGGAATCCTACCTCTGAGCTACACCCCTAGCCCTTTTTTTATTTTCTATTTTGAAACAAGGTCTCACTAAGTTGTGAAGGGCCTTACTAAGTTGCTGAGACTGGTCTTAAACCTGCGATCTTCTTGTCTCTGCCTCTCAAGTACTGGGATTACAAGTGTGGGCCACAAAGCCTGGTTCCCTCACCCCTATTTTATTTTTTATTTTGAAACAGGGTCTCTAAGTTGCTGAAGATATTGCTAAATTGCTGAGGCTGGCCTCGAACCTGCAATCCTACTGTCTCTGCCTCCCAAGTACTGGGATTACAGGTGCATGCCACCAAATCCAGCCAGCTATTATTGTAAATGGATTAACTGACATTTTGAAGTAATTTTAGACTTACAGAAATGTTGTAAGAATAGTGCAAAGAGCCGGGCGTGGTGGCGCACACTTGTAATCCCAGCATTTGGGAGGCTGAGCCCGGAGGATCCGGGTTCGCGGCCAGCCTCAGCTACCTAGTGAGGCACTCCGCAACTTAGTGAGACTCTGTTTCAAAATAAAGAATAAAAAAATGGGGCTGGGGGTGTAGCACGGAGGTAGAATGCCCCTGAGTTCAATCCCCAGTACCACACACACACACACACACACACAAAAATAAATAAAAAGAATAGTGCAAAGAAAAGAATGTTCTTATACCCTTTACTCCGGGCCGCCAGTTAGCATTTTGCTATATTTGCACATTCTCTCTCTTTCCCTGTCTCTCTCCCTCTCTCCTCCTACACATATAATTATATATTTTTTCTGAATCACTTGAGAGTACATTGCCCTTTAGTCCTAAATATTTTAAATATATGTTTTCTAAGAACAATGACATTCACTTATCGTAACAATATACGATGGCCCGAATCAAGAAATTTTACATTGAAACATGGTTATTATCTAATAAAAAACCTTACGTGAATTTTGAAAGTTATCTCAGTAACATCCTGTAAATAAACTTTTTTCAGGTCAAAAGGCTGGTTCAAAGCCAGGTGTGGTGGCGCAGGCTTGTAATCCCAGTACTTGGGAGGCTGAGACAGGAGGATCCGGGTTCGAGGCCAGCCTCAGCTACTTAGTGAGGCTCTTTGCCATTTAGTGAGACCCTGTTTCAAAATAAAGAATAAAATATAGGACTGGGGGTATAGCTTGGAGTACTGCAATAAATAAATAAATAAAGCTGGTTCACAGCCAAGATGTCCATCAACAGATGAATGAATTACAAAACTAGGGGATGTGTACACAATGGAATTTTACTCAGCCATAAAGAAGAACAACATCTTGTTATTTGCAGGGAAATGGATGGAACTGGAAAACATTATGTTAAGTGAGATTAGTCAGTCACACACACACACACACACACACAAAAATCGTATGCTCTCCCTAATATGTGGAAGCCAGGGAGAAAATGGGGCATAAGAGGGACTCCAGATAAAGAAGGAGAAACCTTAGATGAGCAAAGAAGGTGACTTAACCAAAGGTGATGGGGGGAGGGAAACACCCTAATGCACATGATGTACTTTCACAAACATATCAAAGTCAATCACTAAAGTGAACTTGAGAAGGAGGGAGGGCAAGGGAGTGGGGAGGGAATTGGGGAAGGGGTTAAATGAGAGATGTGTGCATGCGTGCCTTTACCAGCTTGTACCTAACAAAGATATATGATTACAATGCACCAATAAAAATAAATAAATAAAAAAAAAGCTGGTTCAGGGTCAGATGTTGCATTTAATTTTCATGTGTCTCTGGTTTCCTCTCATCAAATTCAGTTTCTCATTTTTGTTTTGCCTAAAATAACTGGCATTTTTGGTAGCACAGACCATTTATTTGTAGAATTTCCCTCGGTCCGGGCCTCCCTGCTGCTCCCTCACCGTGGATTGGGTTATGTTTTTTTGGTAGGTGGATCAGGCATGCCGTGGTGTTCTTTTCAGTGGATCGCATCTGGAGGCACCTGAGGTGGTTTGTTAAGATTGCTAAGTGGTAAGTTAATTACTGGTGCTATTAATTTTAATGCAAGGCTGCGTATTTTAAGTGGTGGATACTTTGTTTTTTTCATCTCCAAATAGTATCACTATTTAAAAACTTTATGAAATACTTATTTACATTAATATAGGCTCACATTTCATGCACATTAAAGCTATGCATGCTTCCAGAGAAAAGGGGTTTTGCACAGAAGTGTAACACCAGGCCATGTTCTATTACAGTAAGCATGCACTCCAGGGGAATTCAAATATAAGTCAATGCTGAGACAAGATGCAATACCTTGTTATTTCCAGCTTCTGCATATGCATATTTTCTAGGGAGTTATTTGGATGTGGTTGTTTTTCTTGTCCATTGACTGAAATCTATAAGCAAAATATACATGATACATATACATCATGTGTATTTTCAACCTACTCTGAATAACTTAGCCCCAAATTAGCAATGAATGGATTCAGAAAGATCCTATACCATTTTAATCTGTGATGGATCACTTTAATATTATTTCCATTTTTAACTATAAAAGAAAATGATCCCTTAGGTCAGTGGTAAAATTTCATAAAGACTTCGGTTTTTTGGGAGGGAATATATTTTACTTGTATGAATGCATTTATAGCTATTCAGAATCTGAAAATTGGTCCTGAAAAATGTTGATGAACTAATGCTTGACTTTTCTGCAAAAATGCCCTTGGGTTTCTGAGGGATCTTTGCTTTTGAACTAATTGTGTAAAAATGTAATTTGCCTTTAAGCGTGCAATGAATGCTTATTTTAATAACTTTTTTTTTGTGGTATTGGGGATTGAACCCAAGGAGCACTTAAGTTCCAAGCAACACCCCCAATCCTTTTTGATTTTTTTTTTTGTTTGTTTTGAAATAGGGTTTCTCTAGGTTGCCGAGAGAATTTCGCTCAATTGCTGAGGCTGGTCTCCAACCTGCGATCTCCCTATCTCAGCCTCCCAAGTACTGGGATTCCAGGCGTGTCCCACCACGCCCAGCTTAATAACATTTTTAATTGGAGCTGAGCCATTAGGGGTTTAGAAAGAGCAGCCAAAATGCTTGAATGGATTGGATTGGAATGAATTGCGTGAGTAAACCAGGCAATTCTTTCCTTTGTGAAAAATATGATTCTCCTTTTAGAAAAAGATTCACTCCATCCCCAAGGACAGCAAGTGGGGGGAAACAGGGTTTAGATGATCCAATACAGGGAGTCTGGCTAGGTAACAACTTATCACTGCTGTGAACCAACTCTTGGGGACCTCCTGGAGCTGATTTCATTCTCCTAGAGCTGCCTTGCTGCCCAAGGGTGAAAATGTGGTGGCTCCATGCTGCCATCTGGTGGTGTTCCGTTGCACCGCCTCCCTAGCGAGGCAAGCTCAGGCCCAGGGCCCTTAGGCGGGCCCACGTGCAGTGTGAAAAACCCGGACATTTGGGCTGTTTGTTCGACATGTGCTATAGGAGCTTCTCTCTTTATTTGGTGTGCTTTTCTCTTTAGGGGAGTACGTCTTCCCTCCCTTCCAATAACTTAGTGCCTTTGTATGCATTCTTTTCCCCATCCTTCCAACAAAAAAACTAGAAACAACTAGCCTTTATTGAGTCCTTAGTTGCCTCCTGCTCATTAGGTACTTTGTAAATATAATTTTACTGAGAGCTGGGAAAAAAAACATATGGGGAAGGGATGATGACTATTCCATATTACAGATGAGAAATGTTATCAACAATGGTTGCCTATGTTGGATCACGGCACATCTGGCTGGAGAAAGAGTTCTTTTAATCCTTACGTCCACACCCACATACCTTCCTCTGAAACTGAGTAACATATCACCTGTCCCGTGAATTAAATAACATGTATACCTGTCCTGGAGAAATTTCTGTTAGTCTTATTTATTATTGTGAAATGAAAGATTTATCTCTTATGAAAAGGTTCAAAGCATTAGTGAGCAGGTTGCAAAAATAATTGGGGGATATAGGAAAACACTAAGGGGTACCCCTTAAAATCTGCCTGGCCGGGTTTGGTGGCGCACGCTTGTAATCCCAGCATTTGGGAAGCTGAGACCGGAGGATCCGGGTTCGTGGCCAGCCTCAGCTACCTAGTGAGGCACTCCGCAACTTAGTGAGACCTGGTTTCAAAGTAAAGAATAAAAATAGGGCTGGGGGTATAGCTCGGAGGTAGAATACCCCTGAGTTCAATCCTCAGTACTGAAAAAAAAAATCTGCCTGTAATTAAGGCAACCACTTTCTGAAAGTGGACAATGAATCGGTAGAAAATGGAGTGAATTAATTATTGTGAAAATCAAGTGAGATAATGCACATGAGTTGGGTTTGGGTATTCTACACCCAAATTAGTTATTACTAGACAGGTGTGGAGACACATGCCTGTAAACCCAGTACTTGGGAGGCTGAGACAGGAGGATTGCAGGTTTGAGATCAGCCTCAGCAATTCAGCAAGACTCTATTTCAAAATTAAAAAATAAGAAAAGGGCTAGGTTCAATTGCCCAAATTAATTATTGCTATGCGATAATGTTTAATTGGTTCCCAGTTCATGTTCGCAGAGGACCGATGCAATGTGTTTAGAAAAGGGGTAGACATTGCTTTGTAATGCATTGAATTGAATACAACCAAGCTAACTGGCGATGTCAGGACTCTGACTTAACAGAAAGGTAATTTTTTTTTCAGAATCTTCAATAAACATTATATATTTTGTATTATTTCCTAGCATATGCTTTAACCAAATATAATAGTCAACCATCTAACCATCCAAGGACTCATTCTTACTAAACTTATGAACACGATGCTATACTAGTCACCGTATTTCCAGTAATTTATTTCTTGTCTATTTTATAAATAGACAAAATATTCACAATTAAAATATAGACTTTAAGCTTGTGGCAGGTGGTAAGTGGTCCTGGCGCCCCAGCCAAGCCCTGAGCACGGGTGTTTCTGAAACCCTCTTTTCGCCCAGGTTCTTTCACTCCACCTTTTTGATTTTCGAGGATCCCAGAGTGTGACCCCCAGCTGTGGACAACCCACAGATTCAGCCATGTCTGGCTACATGGAAAGCCCCCCCGGAGATGAACCGACAAGAGGTGCGGGGAGCAGCATGGAGACTTCCTCTAGGACATCTGCACGCTGACAAACTTCTTTCAGTAACAAGCTTCAGAGCAGAAAGGGAGGGGGGTCACGGCCGGGGCTGTACGCGAGCTGGCATCGCTCAGAGCACCCACAGTGGGGTATTCCTGGGTGCGGTCTCCTGGGGAGGAGGCTGTGACTTCCACACAAGGCCGCAGCCTCCACATCTCTGAGTTGTGAGTGTGCCTGACAGGGCCGTCTGAGGCCCGCATCAAAGTGGGGTGTCCAGAAGAGTGACGGCCTTCCGTTCCGCTTGGCTAAATGCTGGGGAAGGCATGCTGGGGAGCTGGGGAGTGGAGCAGAATGAGGGTGCCGGTTGGAGGCCGTGGTCTGGCCACTTCCTGTGTGTGTGTGGGGGGGTGGGGGAGTGGGCAGCTCACACACTCGCTATGGTAGGTTTCTGTCGTTGTGACAAAATCATTTTTAAAAGCGCCATTGGAGCCCTCTCTTGTGAGGGAGGGTTGATGTTGGCTCCCACTTTCAGAAGCTCCAGTCCATGGCTGCCTGGTCCTGTCACACTGGGTCTGTGGCAAGACAGTGCATCCCGGCGGGAGCGCGTGGCCGAGCCTGTTCACCTCACAGCAGTCAGAAGGCAAAGCAAGGGAGGGGCTGGGGCATATCTCCTTCAAGGGCATGCCCCCATGACCTGACTTCTTCCTAGGAAGCCCCTCTTCCTGAAGCTTCCACCACCTCCCAATGGTGCTGCAGGCTGCGGCCAAGCTTTCGTCACCTGACCTTTGGGGGCCATGTAAGACCTAAACCATAACACTCACCTTTTTGGATTCCTTTTCAGGAAAGCTTGCTGGCTCTAGGAATGAGATGTGAGTAGAAGCCCCTAGATTGGGCTACCAATACCGTGTGTGTGTGTGTGTGTGTGTGTGTGTGTGGTATTGGGGATTGAGACAAGGGGCATTCTACCTCTGAGCTACACGCTCAGTCCTATTTTAGTTTTATTTTGAAACCGTCTCGCTAGGTTCGTGAGTCTCACTCGTTGCTGAAGCTGTCCTCCAACCTGCTATCCTGTTTCAGCCTCTCAAGTACTGAGATCATAGGCGTGCACCACCACACTTGGCTCCAATAGCATTTTAAAAAAGAACAGTGCAAAAATGTTCAATATCTTGAGCAATCAGAGATATGCAAATTAAACTACGCCAAGATCCCATCTAACTCCAGTTAGAATGGCAATCATCAAGTACGCAAACAATACATGCTGGCAGGGTTGTGGGGAAACAGGAACCCTCTTACTCCGTTGGTGGCACAGCCACTATGGGGACCCGTGTGGAGGTTTCTCAGAAGATTGGGAATGGAACGATCATATGACCCCGTGATCGCGCTCCTGGGCATCTTCCCAAAGGAAACAAAATGAGAATGTTATAATGATGCTCGCACAATTTACAATAGCCAAATTATGGAATCAGCTTAGATATCTGTAGACAGATGAACGGATCACAAAACTTTGGTACATACATGCAATGGAATTTTACTCCGCCATAAAAAACAAAATCACACCATTTGCAGGAAAACGGATTGTAGTGGAGAATGTCAAACTAAATGAGTATAGCCGATCTCAAAAAATGAGTAGATGTCTGTTTTCCTTTATATGTGGAGCTAGAGAGATACTTGGAAATAAGGGCAGTATTAGACAGATGAGCAGGGACTCCAGGGGAGTGACTGAGGGGATTCCAGAGGGCGGTGAGGATGAAGTCATGAAGAACGCGACAGGGGAAACAATGCTATGAAGATTTACAAAATTACCAATTCCAATATCAAAGAGATGCACCAGGCGGGTGAGGGAGGGGGGAGGGCCCCGGTGGGGAGGGCACCAAAAGCCGTGTGCCTGTATCTGTCTGACACTCTCTACCCCAATATGATGTAAATTTACAATGCACCCATTAAAAATAAATAAATAAAAAGGACAATGCATGCATGTATGTTCCAAATACTCTGAACCTCATTATGATGTATAATTACAATGTACCAATAAAAGTAGGTTAAAAAAAAGAAAGGACAATGCTGGTCAAAATGCTTCCTTCGGTCTCTTATCCTTCCCCCTTCTTTCTCCTTCTGACATGGAACCGGTCCTGGACACTTATGTCTTGATTTCTTTTTGACTGGAGAAACAAATACCTATTTTGTTGAAGCCTCTGTCGTAGGAATCCCTGTTACTTGCTGCTGAATGCATTTCTAATGGATAAAGGGAATGCGGGAGTGAGTTGATGACCACTAGGGGGTGTTAGTGGCTAGCTGGAGCCGCCCACTTTGGAAAGTGGGAGCCAGGGATTTGGAGAGCCACGGCAGGAGCGGTAGGAAAGAACCCAGAGATAGGTGGCCAGCAGGTGGGAGGAGGAAACTTGAGTGCAAATTCATTGGTGTTCATATTCATGGGTTCTGTGTATCAATTTGCTTTTTTGTTTTTTTAACCAATAAAGGAAGAACCATGGGTTAAGCATGAGCTTGGAAAACTTTTTTTTTTTTTCCTGTAACAACCACACAGTAAATATTTCAAGCTCTGTAGGCTTTCCAGTCTGCCTCAGCTGCTCAATGCTATCAGTGTTGCATGAAAGAGCCACAAACAATGTGTAAGAAAATGAGCATGCCCACGTTCCAATAAAACTTTATTTGCAAAAACAGACAGTGTTGTGTTTTTGGCCTGAGATCTGCTGTTCCACAGTTCTTTGCTCTGTATCCTGTAGTGGTACTTTCAAAATAAAGTTTTCTTTTAAGTTAGATATATATGTCCCTTGATCTTTTAAAAATCATGGTGATGCTGTAAATTAAATTCGTATAGCAAAATTCATTTATCTACATACATTTTTTCTTAGGATTTTTCCCATAGAACTTGGATGATGTTATGCAGATTCTCTGTTCTCTGGGCTGGTTGCCTTTCTGATGCATGGTATTCCCATAGCAAGGTTTTTTTTTGTTTTTGTTTTTTGTTTGTTTGTTTGTTTTTGCAAGGTTTTTGAAAGAGTGTTCTACAGAACACTAGTTCCCTGGGATATCTTGAGGTATGTGTGTGTATGAGTGTGTGAGGGCTAAATAAATTTGAAAGTGCTGGATTTAGAAAGTTAAGTCAATTTCTCTTTCTCGTATGGTACAGCACCTAACCCTGAGATACTTACCATTTATTTTTCTCACACATCTGATCCATCTCCAAGTCTTTTTGGTTTTACTTCCTAAATATTTCTTCGTTTTGTCCCTGTCTCTCCATCCCCATTCTCCCAGCTACTCCCATTTCAGGCCCTGACTTCTCTCCAACTTGAATTCCTCCACACCCCATCTGCCAGAACCCCGTGTCAAAAATGCAAATCTAACCACATCTCCCCCTGCGTAAAACCCATGAACGACTCCTCAAGGGCTAGGACAGCAGTTTATAAAGGGTGTTCACTGGATGTTAAATGTTTCACAAGAAAATTCTGCATGAAACCTTGGACAAACCAATTTAAATGGATTACTCTACCCCTTAGGGCTCTTAACATACTAATATACATTAGACTTTTGCCTTAAATAATGTGAACATTTCTGGACTTTGCCTTGTGTCAAAGATTGTTTTTTTCTCCAAATTAGTGAACAAATTGTATTTTTGTTTTTAATGGATAACAGTCTAAACTTTGGAGCCGTGTTATTCACTGATTTTTATTTAAATAATTTTAAAGACATTTAGAAAAATACAACATATTTTAAGGAAATTATAGACAAAGTGTGATGTCTTTATAAACAGGTGTGTAATATTTGTTGGGATGGAAAATTCTCTTGAATATTAATGTTTTTATAATTATCTAGAAAACCACTTACCCTAAGTCATGGGTGGAACAAGTAATTAGGGAGGAGCATGTTTAGGGACAATTTTAAAACGGGAAATCTCTGGTTTTCACTCTGCTGCTATGCTATGTTTTCTCGGTAGATGGCACCCTTCTCCTACCTTTAATGTTTTTGTTTACACTAAGGTGTAAAGGGCTGATAATTCATTGCCATAGTGACTAAATCCTCTGTGTCTTAGCTTATTACTTGCAGGCCCATAGCACCCACAGAGAATGGACTTCACAGTTCAACTAATATTTTAACTAAAGTAACAAAATTTAACCTATCCCTCTATTTGCAAAGTTTGATTCTTTCATCTGGTGGTGATGGGGCAGCCATAGTTCCAAATCGTCTTCTTTTTCCAACATGTGAAGTGCCCTTCACCCTAACCCTCTTCCTCTAGATAGGTGAGTCATCTACTATTCTATCAAGAGGATTAAGCATTCATTTTCCCATCCATTCATTTAATAATTATTCATTCAGTCTCTACTGTCCCAGGCTGTAAGTTCACAGGATCAAAGCCGCATGAATTATGATCTTTGTTTTTACAGAGCTTAAAATTTATTTGGAGGAGACAGAGGAACATAATTATATCATAAACACAATTATGCTTATTACACTATTAGAATATGCAATGGATAGAAAGGGAACCCAGAGAAAGAGGATCAGACCCAGCCTGTGGGAGGGGTGGGGGAAGGGTATGGGAGACTCCCTGGAGGTAACACCCTCTAAGTCTTGGGAGAAAGAGGAAGTGTTTCAGCCAGTCTCAGGACAGAGCTGCATTCCCTGTAAGGAGTGCCATGGCGAAGGCAGAGGGGAGGTGTGTGACAGGGGCTTAGGTTCTTTCCCGAGTGCTCAATCTTAAATACTGCCAGCTGTTCTCAATCCTGGCTACATATACCATTCACCTTGGGGCTATCTAAAAAAGAATTCCTAGACTTAACTGCTAGATTTTAAACTTAAGCATTCTAGATATGCCTGAATACTGGTGTTTAAAAATGTTTCTCAGCTGGGTATGGTGGTGCACACTTGTAATCCCAGTACTTGGGATGCTGAGACTGGAGGATCACAGGTTCAGGGACAGCCAGCTAAGCGACTTAGTGAGACCCTGTTTCAAAATAAAAAATAAAATAAGGTCTGGGGTAGAATGCCCCTGAGTTCAATCCCCAGCACTCCATTCACCAAATAAAATAAAACTCTTTCTGGGTGACTGAAACACAGCTTCAGGGGTAGGAGCATGGTTCTTGTTGGAGTGGGAGCTTATGAGCTGGGGAAGGGAGCTAGATAGGGGTCTTCACATGTGCTGTACTTAAGATCCCAGGGAAGCTTATAAGTCCACAGACCTGGCCTCTTTCCCAGCGATTCTAACTTAGTGGTTCTGCGGTAGATTTCAGGAATGTGAATCTCTTACAGATTCCAAGCGAATCTGATAGAAGTGGTCAGAAAATCACACTTGAGAAACAACAGATCACATCAGGGAAAAACCTACGGGTCATGGTAAAGTGCCTGAGGGTCATGGTAAAGTGCTGGGATTTAATCCTGTTGTCGGTGTGGTCCCACAAAAGGGGTTTGCTTTGCTTGTTGGTTTTGCAAGGGACGGGATGGTATCAGTATCACGCTAGAAGCCCTCTTGCCACTGTGGAGGTCCTGTAGACAGGGTTGTGGGGCAGGAGGCCAGGGAGAGGTGAGCATGCTCTGCTAAGATTCTAGATGAGATGGACGGAATTAAGGGGCGGCAGTTAGGACTAGGTGGAAAGTATGATTGGAATACCAGAGACCTTTAGAATGCCAAATGCCAGGACCTAGTGATGAATAGGGTCTGGAAGAAGAGGTCAGGCCAGCCTTTTAGGGTTCCTAAAAGTCAAAAAGAACTGTCTTGCTACCAGGCATGGTAGTGCAAGCCTGTAATCCCAGATCTTGGGAGGCCTGGAAAGTAGGATCACAGGATCAATGTCAACCTTAGCAGTTTAGCAAGGCCCTCAGCAACTTGTGGGATCCTGTTTAAAAAGAAAAAAGAAAACAAGGCTGAGGTAGAACACTCCTGGGTTCAATCTCCAGTAAAACACACATACACACACACACACACACACACACACACACACACACACACACAGGTATGCACACAAATAATAACTATGTTGCCTTATTGTGCATATTAAAAAACAGAATAAATTATAAGGACCATATAATGAGTGTAAGAAAACTCAGCGAAGTTGTTTACGTTTTTTTCCCCTATAATTTTTTTTTTCAATGTCAAATAATTGAATTTTTCTATTTTTTTTCTTGTGTTCTTTGTTTTCTAAACACATACTAGATCTGATTATTGGAAAACTCAATACTATAGAGAGGGGATGAAGCATGAGAGATGGTCTCAGACTTGTCATGATGATGTGATTTATGTTTCTTTTTAAAAATTTTCTGCAACGTCGCAAAAGTCATAAGCATTCTGTAGAAACCGTACTTCTAATATGAATCTCTGCCAGGCTGGAGATAGATAGTATGACCCTCTCAGTCAGCCACAGGATTCCCTGACGCCCTACAGTTCACTGTCTTGCTAAACTGTGATGGTAGGTAGTTTAGATTATTCAATATCCTTTTCGCTTAGGGAATTTTCAACTGATTGTTAGAGTATCTGGCTGCAACCATATTGTAAGTTGAGGAGCAACTTATGAGCAATATTGTATTTCCTGAAGTTTTTTGGGCGGGGGAGCAGAAAATACATTCGAAGGAGGGTCTTGTTTTATTTTATTTTATTTTGCAGGGAGGGGAGAAGGATTGGTGAGGATGCCAATCAGGCTTTTGGACATCCAAGTTTAGGGGCAAGAGTTTAAGGCCTCAGATATAGATTTGCAAGCCATGGGCATACTCATAGTTGCTGTTTTAAGTAAGAGGGAATGATTATCGTTGTTTTATGAAGTAGACAAGTGGCCGTCTGTCTAACCAAGCAAGGTGCCAAGAAGCGTTAATGCAGGAAGGATCCTAGGTGTCCCCGTCCTCAGAGGCAGGAGATGAAGGAGCATGTGGGGAGAGGACAAAGAGAAACATCAGGGACGTGGAAGAACATTTCTACCAGGAGGTCACGATTTTCTTTCCTTCGGTGTCTTAAATATGCTACCTATTTTTCCGGAATAAATATTGCTATAGAAAAATCTGAAAATAACTTTAAAAACTTTTTAAAGAACTGGGGATTGGGCTAAGGGCTTTGTTCAAGCTAGGCAAGTGCTCTACCACTGAGCTACATACCCAGACTAACAGAACTCATTTTTGTTCTCTAAATAATTTGGTATTTTGGTTTAGATGTATGAATAATTATTTCTTTTTCTATAAGGCCCAGTGATTTTTTTTTAGAATAATACTTTGTGTCAAGGCATTGTGGGTAAATATTTTCAGGGAAGTAATGTGCTATTTCAATTGGCATTTTTGAATCTATTATCTATTTCAGGACACTTTTCTACAATTTTATTTTTGAGCATTCTTTTCCTTTGTTTTGGTTTTGTTCTTTAGAATTTCCTTTTATGTAATGTGTTGGATCTCTTTTTGCCAAATTTTTTTTTTTTTTTTTTTTTTTTTTTTTGGTACTGGGAATTGAACCCAGGGGCATTGTACCTTTGAGCTATACTTCCAGCTCTTTTTATTTTTTATTTTTGGAACAGGGTCTTTCTAAATTGCTGAGGATTTCACTAAGTTGCTAAGGCTGGCCTCAAACTTACAATACTCCTGTTTCAGTCTCCCAAGTAATAAGATTACAGGTATAAGCCACCAAGCCTGGATTCCTTGCCTTTTCTTATTAGTCTTTCTCTCAAGACTTTTTTTTTAAAAAAGTTTTCATTTATTTACTTTTAAATTGAAGTATAATTCACATACTATATAATTCACATACTGTACAATTCACACATTTAAAGTATGCAGTTCAATGGCTTTTAGTATATTTAGAACACTGTGCTACCATCACTACCATCAATTTTAGGACATTTTGTAGCCCCCAAAGAACCCATGCTTATAAAGAATCCCATCCCAGTACCTGACACCCTCTAAGTTCCTGGCAACCAGTGATTTCATTTCTGTATCTGTGGGTTTACCTATGCTGAACATTTCATGTAAGTGGGATAATACAATGTGTGGTCATTGTGACTGGTGTCTTTCACCGAGTGTGTTTTTATTGTGTTTTTTATTGTGACATGTGCTTTATTCATTTTTATTGCTGAATAATGTTCCGTTGTACGGATATACCACATTTTAATTAAACATCTATCAGTTAATAAACAGTTGTGTTGTCTTCACCTTTTGGTTATGATGACTATGCTATTATGAATATTCATGTAAAAAAAACTTTGTGGAGCTTTGCTTTTTATCACTTTCCTTTTTTCTTTTATATTTCTTATAAGGAATTATCTGGTGTGCTTATTTGATTTTATGTTTCTCCTAGTATAGTCTTCACTTCTGAAGTAATTGTACTTTTATACTTCATAGTAGAATTCAAAGTGATATAAACATATATGTGTACGTGTACTTTTATTTCTGATTCTTTCAAAGAAGTGTTAACTTATTTCTGAGTTTTCCTAGTTTTAGTCTGCGGGTTATGCTTCTTTCTGCGGGTTTTGCTTTCTTCTTACTATTGGCTAATTTTAAAATAAAAGTTATAGTTTGACCTGTTCTATGTGTCAAAGAATGTTACTTTGCCACTGTGGCACAAAGATTTGACCTTGAGTCGGGCATGGTGGCTCACTCTTGTAATTCTAGTACTTGGGAGGCTGAGACAGGAGGACCACAGGCTAGCAGCCAGCCTCAGCTACTTAGTGAGGCCCTCTGCAACTTAGTGAGGCCTTCTGCAACTTAGTGAGACCTGGTTCAAAATAAAGAATAGAAAATAGGGCTGGGTGTGTAGCCTGGAGGTAGAATGCCTCTGGGTTCAATCACCAGTTCTGAAAACAAACAAACAAACAAAAAGATTCGACCTTGATAGTTTTCTGTTGCATTTTTTAATAATTTATTTATTTATTTTTATTGGTGCATTGTAATCATACATTTTTGTTAGGTACAAGTAGGTAAAGGCATACATGCGCACATTTCTCATTTAATCCCTTCCCCAATTCCTGCCCCACTTCCCTTTTCTCCCCCCTTCTCAAGTTCAGTTTAGTGACTGACTTTGATATGTTTGTGAAAGTACATCATGTGCATTAGGGGGTTTCTGTCCCCTCTCCCCCTCACCTTCAGTTAAGTCACCTTCTTTCCTCACCTAAGGTTTCTCCTTCTTCCCTAGCTTCCACATATTAGGGAGAGCATATGATTTTTTACTTTTTGTGACTGACTAATCTCACTTAACATAAGGTTTTCCAGATTCATCCATTTCCCTGCAAATAACATGATTTTATTCTTCCTTATGGCTGAGTAAAATTCCATTGTGTACATATCCCATGGTTTTGTAATCTATTCATCTGTTGATGGACATCTTGGCTAGTTCCATAGTTTGGCTGTTGTGAATTGTACAGCTATAAACATAGATACATATGCGTCGGTTTGATAGTTTGGTTTCCCTTCTTTTGGGTAGATACCCAGAAGTGGTATTGCTGGATCATATGGTAGGTTCATTCCCATTTGTCTGAGGACCCTCCATACTGTTTTCCAAAGTGGTTGCACCGATCTGCAATCCCACCAACAGTGTATTAGGATTCCCACTTCTCCACACCCTCTCGAGCATTTGTTGTTGTTTGTGTTCTTGATGATTGCCATTCTGATTGGGGTTAGGTGAAATCTCAAGGTAGTTTTGATTTGCATCTCTCTGATTGCTAATGATGTTGAACATTTCCTCATACATTTATTGGCCATTTGTATTTCTTCTTTTGTGAAGTGTCTATTTAGATCCTTTGCCCATTTTTTGATTGGGTTATTTGTTTTCTTAGCTGTGAATTTCTTGAGTTCTCTGTATACTCTAGATATTAGTCCTCTATCAGAGGAGTAGTTGGCAAAATTATTTTTCCTACTCTGTGGGCTCTCTGTTGAGGTTCTTGATAGTACATTTTTTTTTCTTTTTTAAATGACAAAGTAGTTTTCTTGAATATAAGGAGACGGTTTTGTTCAGGGTACTGTTTCTAAATTCGTAATTCTCCTTTTCATGTGTTTTCTTGTTGTGTTTATAGTCAGTGGCCGGCTCTCTGGGCTTTCCTGACTCTTTTCCTTCTCATCTGTTTGACCTGGACTTTTCCTTTGATTATTTTCTATCTTTCTTCTCGTATATGATTTTGATTTCACCCCTGGAAATTTATCCTAATTGTTGGGCGCCATCCTGGAAAGGAGCTCTGGTGGGTCCATTTGTAGGTGGGTCAGGGTTCCTACTCCAGAGGAGTGGGCCGCCCCTCTGTGTCTGTACTTAGTCTCCTGTCAGCCCCACACGCTTTCGTGCGCTACCTGTTGACTCTTTGGGCTCCCTTGTTCTAAAAGCTGTCGTCCCCACTGCTCCTCTCCCGTGCAGAAGCCGGATGCCATGGAGGTGCTGGTGGCTTGTCACGGACTGTCGTTGAAAATGGGTTCTAGCTGTGGCTACAGAGGCTTTGCTTGTCTCCTGTGTGGATTTGGGTCTATCAGAGAATTCTGGCATGGACTCTGCTCTCTTCCTCCATCCCCTTTGTCCTGCCTTTTACTATTCTTTTTGTCACCTTCCTATGACTTTTGTTCTCTCTTTGAGAATTATAGAATAAATATATTTATCATTTCATAGTTTGTTCCTTTATTACTTTGAAAGTTATAAACTATATTTCCTCCCTCCCTTCCTTCCTTCCTCCCTCCCTCCCTCCCTTCCTTCCTTCCACCCTCCCTCCCTCACTCACTTCCGTCCACACTGGGGATGGAATTTAGGGGTATTCTATCTCCATGATGAATCCCCAGCCCTTTTTATTTTGAAACAGGGCCTCGCTAAATTACTGTGGATCTTGCTAAGTTGCTGAGGCTGGTCTCGAACCTACAATCCTCCTGACACGCGCCTCCTGAATACTTTTACACTCTATTTCTACTTTTTAAAATAATCCAGGCAAGCCGGGCGTGGTGGCGCACGCTTGTAATCCCAGCATTCGGGAGGCTGAGACCAGAGGATCTGGGTTCGTGGCCAGCCTCAGCTACCTAGTGAGGCACTCCGCAACTTAGTGAGACTCGGTTTCAAAATAAAGAATAAAAAAATAGGGCTGGGGGTATAGCTCGGAGGTAGAATGCCCCTGAGTTCAATCCCCAGTACCGCAAAAAAAAAAAAAAAAAAAAAAAAAAAAATCCAGGCAGTGTCAATATATGCCTGGCTAAAGATATCTTTTAAAAGATATTTCTCAAAAAAAATTTAGGCCAGCTGTGGTGGCGCACGCTTGCAATCCCAGTACTTGGGAGGCTGAGACTGGAGGATCCTGGTTCGCGGCCAGCCTCAGCTATTTAGTGAGGCCCTCTCCAACTTAGTGAGACCCTGTTTCAGAATAAAGAATAAAAAATAGGACTGGGGGTGTAGCTCGGAGGTAGAATGCCCCTGGGTTCAGTCCCCAGTACTGAAAAAAAAATTGTTTCATACAAAGATATTTTGTAGCATTCTACTGACAGTTAATTTTATCATGTTGAATATAGCATTTTATTCTCTCTCACTTCGATGATTGCTTTTGAGAGTTTGGTAGGAGGTCTAATTGCCATTTTTGGTTAGGTATTTTCCTTTGAATTACAATTCAAATTATTTTTGTCAGTAGTTTTCTATATATTTACTATAACATACCTAGGTATTGATTTACTTCTTTTATTATGCTTGAGATAGCTGGGCGTGGTGGCGCACTCTTATAATCCCAGTACTTGGGAGGCTGAGATAGGAGGATCTGGGTTTGCCATCAGTCTCAGCTACTTAGTGAGGTCCTCTGCAACTTAGTGAGACCCTGTTTCAAAATAAAGAATAAAATATAGGACTGGGTGTGTAGCTCGAAGGTAGACTGCCCTGAGTTCAATCCCCAGTACTACACACAAACACACACACACCAAAAAAAAAAAAAAAAAAAAAAAGAAAGAAAAAAATTATGCTTGAGATTATTTAAGTCTCCTAAATCTTAGGACTGGTGTCCTTTTATCAGTTCATCTGTTCTGGAACATTCTAAGTCATTATGTGTCCAAATATCGGGAGCCCCAGGCTGAACCCTCAACCGTGAGGCCCCAATAAAGACGCTGCCTGAATGTTG
>PVLC010000131.1:97452-189114 GCA_004027655.1 Graphiurus murinus | reverse complement strand
GATTCAAACCTCTCTTTATTATACCTCTCTCTCTGGGATCGAGGGCACTACACAAGCAGTAACAAACACAGCACAGAAGCCGGCTCTCCAAATAGTGCCTTTCCAACAGACTCCCAATAACCCCTCTCTCTAGCAACCCACCTTCCACTAGCAACCAACAACCTTTCCTCCCAGAACTTCTCCAGCAACCCACTCCAGCAATAACCCAGCCAGCCTCTCCCTCACATGCGAGAGGTGGAGGCTCTTAAAGCCACACAGGGCCTGAGCCACGAGGCGTCTCATACAGCTCTCACCTGGGCCGGCCACGAGCCGGGCTTGCTGGTGCATGCGCTCTGGCGTGGCGCAGCCCTAGAATGATACCACCTGCAGCCACTTCTGGCACTCTGCCAGGCGCCATCTAGAGGCAGGGTCTTTCCGGCCGGGCTAGGCCCCCGACATCCAAATATTGCACTCCATCCATTTTCTCTTTTTTTCTGAAATTCTAATGAGACATTTATATGAAAATTTGACATTCTAAACTTCATTTCTTTTGTTCCTATTTTGCTCTTATTTGTACTAGATTCTGGAAAATTTCTTCAATTCTGTGCTCTAATTTACTAAATCTTCAGCTAAATCAATTCATTGATAGTTTAGTTTTAATTATGTTTTAAAGATGTCTAGAAGTTTTATGTAGTTATTTCTCAAGTTTTAATGTCCCCTGCGTCTTGCAAGAAAATTTTGAATCCATTCTTATTTTCTGTTTTATATCTGATAGCTGTAAAAATCTGATGTATCTCTGGGTTTATTTCTTCTCTCACTCATAGTGCTTTTTTCCCTGTGTGTTTATAATTTCTAACTACAAAGTTTAGCCCCTTGGAAGTGGATCGATCTATGGGACTCTTAAGAGGCTTTAATTCAAGGTGGATTTCTTTAAAAATTTTTGCATTTGCAAATTTGGAGCAACTAGAACTTGTAGTATTTTCAGCTAAATTACTACCTTAAGACTTAAAAAAAATATTTTGTTCAGGATGCATTTGGATGACACAATTGTGTGAGGATTAGTTTGAAGTTACTAGTTCTCAGGGGTAAGTTTTTCTTCTCCATAAACCAAGCTTCATAATAAGAAAATGTCCTTCATTTCCCCTAGTGGAGGATTAGGGTGTGGGGGAGGGAACAAGAGTAATTTGCAGTCCCCTTTAACCTGAGAGTGTGCCTCTAGAGGAAGATCTCCTTCACTCCCCAACGCGGGAAGACAAGCTTGAAACTGTGAGTCTGGGGGTGGGGGTGAGGTGTAGGGAAGGGGGGTCCCTGGGCCCGGCCAGTGCCGTCAGTGTCTCTTTTACCTCCTATTTCCACTTGGCTTTTATCCTTTTGGAAATCCTGTCTCTGATCATCTCATTTATACATTTAAAAAGATTTATACATTTTGAAAAGATTTTTTGAGGATTTCTAGTTGTTTTTGTTGGCTGGTTCATGCAGAGCATTCAGTGTATCAAAAAACAAACAAAGAAACAAATCAAACAACAGCAATAATAAAAGCAAACCCTGCCCCCAAACCCAAAGTCTTTCATTAAAAAATTGCTCATATTAAAATAATTTTTATTTTATTTTATTTTTTAATACATTTACTGGTGCATTGTAATTATACACCTTGGTGAGTTTCAAATCCATGCAGACAAACATGCAAGCAGGTCTTGGTCTGTTTCCCTTCAGGTGCCACCTGCAGCCCACCCTCCCCATACAAATAGTGAAACTGTAGTGATACTTTCATACATGGGCATAGCATAACTTGAACGGGTTTACATTAAAATTATTATTAAACAATAGAAATGTAAACTTTTCCCTTTCATTCCTTCCCCAGATTTTTTCTGTTAACAATTTGTGTGTGTGTGTGTGTGTGTGTGTGTGTGTGTGTGTGTGAGAAAGTTTCCAGAGATATTCTGTAGGCATAGAAGCATACATTCCCACACCCACCTACTCTCTCACGCATATATTTTTTGTATCAGTACAAACACACACAAGTTATTCTTTTTTAATAATGTTCATGTTATTTCATTGCATGGATGTCTTGTAACTTATTTAATTGATCTTTATCACAGGTTGCTTATTTGTTTCTTGCATTTTGTTACAACAAATGACCCTATAAGAAGTGATCTTGCACAGTAGTTGTTTGGACATTTAAAGTGGCTAATACCAATTTCCTTTTAGGAGTCTGGTAGCTTAAATGACTATTACAAATTGTACCAATTATTGTACCAATTACTGACAAACTATCTCCAATACCACTGGATCGAGTTACGCTCCACTAGCCTGCATGGGTATGTGTGTCTTCCCTATATTCTTATTAACAGAATAAGATAAAATGTTTTATTTTTACTAATATGGTAGGTGAAGACAGAATCTCTTTTAAATTTCATTTCGCATTTTTTTTAATAATGGACTTGTATGTCCCATTTTTAACAGTTTCTTTCTTTCTTTCTTTCTTTCTTTCTTTCTTTCTTTCTTTCTTTCTTTCCTTCTTTCCTTCTTTCCTTCTTTCTTTCTTTCTTCTTTTTTTGTGGTACTGAGTATTGAACCCAGGAGAATTCTACATCCAAGATACACTCCCATTCCTATTTTACTTTCATTCTGAAACAGGGTCACATTAGGATGATGAAAGTCTCACTATTGACTGAGGTTGTCCTCAAACTTGCAGTCTTCCTGTCTCAGCATCCCAAGTACTGGGATTACAAGCGTGTGATACCATGCCTAGCTCAGTTCATTTTTTTTTCTTATTTTCAATATACTTTACTATTTTGGACTCTCCTATAGGTCTGTTTTCTTTCTCACTAAATTATTTTATTCAGTATAAATAGTTTGGCATGTCTTGAAGTTCATTTGTTCCTCTTTTCCTTCCTTGAACTGGTGATTGAACCCACAGGTGTTCTACCTCTGAGCTACACTCCCCAGCCCTTTTTATTTTTAAATACTAAGTTACGGCATGCTGACCTTGAGCCTGAGATCCTCCTGTATCAGTCTCCCAAGTACTGGAATTACAGGCGTGCATCACTGTGCCTGGCTCTCTCCTTTATTTCTCTTTTCTTTACTTCTATTATTTCAGTCAGTATAGCCACTCAGAAAATACATACATATATGTCTGTCTATCTATCTATCTACCTATCTATCATCTATATATCTAATATAAAATGTCATTTTTCCACTGACTGTTAGATGTCCCTCCACTGATGTCATACTAGTAAATAACTCAGCTTAATATTTTCAAAACTACTTCTATGGTAAGCCAGCTCTTCTTTCTGATTCTTCTATTATCATTGATGAGTATCACTATTATTATCAGTAATGACACCACCTCTTTTTGAGGTACTGGATACCTCACCTCCCATTCCTAGCTAGAAGGTTTAAATCCAGACTTCTCATCCTGGATGGGGGGTTGAAGGTGGTGGATGCGGGAGGAGTCGTCATGACCTGCAGTGGAATGTCTCCATCCCTCTTTTTGTTTTACAGTTTTACTATTTGGTCTACAGTTGAGGTAGGGGATGGGAGGATGGGTTCAGTAGACACAAGAGGAGAACGATAATATGTTAAACTTTGGACATATTGAGATCTTTAGAACTGGGTGGCTCTGTTTAAGAAGGCAATTGAATTTGCAGATTTGGAGTTAAATAAAACCTGCAAAGTTTGGACTCACTACCAATTAAATCATTATTACAACCGTGAGGCCACCCATTGATGATGTGTTTAGAGGGATGAGAAGAGAGGTGAAGCTGGCCCTGGAAACAGTAACATACGATGAACAGGTGAGGAGGTGAGCTCTCACAGAAGAGGAGCTATCAGGGCAGGGCGCGAGTCTGCTCACGGTGTCACGGGAGAAGGGCTGATGCCTCTGCGCAGGACCTGCTGGGTTCTTAGCTTACATGACAAAAAAGAATTTCAGCACATGCCAGTCAGAAACCTAATCAGAGATTTATTTAGAAAAGAAATATAAATTCAAGGGAGAATGTGGTCTACCTCAAAAGTGAGGGAGGTGCATTGGGCGTGCAGGGCTCTTATTCATGAGGGGTGGACAAAGGAGGGTGACCTGAGTCCAGTGGTCACAAGGCAGTGGTTTCTGGTGTCTGGATCCTCAGGCTGATCGTAGTCGCCATTATCTGATCAATAGATAAGCCGGAAAGTTCCTCAAGCTAGTTCTCTCAAGATATCGTATCTGTCTTACTAACAGAGCACAGGGTAATTATATGCACTTGAAGATTTCCAGATTTCCTAGGAATCTGGGAGAGACAAGCCTGGGAAAGAGAACTGGTTTGGAGAGTAAAGGTGTGAGGAGCTTCAGCACCAGGTTCTTATACTAAAGTTGTATTTTACTTCTTCCTGTGTCTTTCCTACCTATTTATCCCTTCTATACTACTTCAAAGGGATATCGACAAGAAATGAGTGGGCAATAGTAGGTGGGCTGGTACTTTCACAGAGACATTTTATACCCATCAGGAGATAACCTTTGGGTGAAGAAGGAGTAGGTTCCAGAACTATCAAAAAATAACCCAGATTCATCAAAACAGAAGCTTTAAAATCTGGTAAATGAATGCTTTCTGGACTCTGTCTCCACATAACCCATGCATCTACCATTTCCAGGTGTGTGTGTGTGTGTGTGTGTGTGTGTGTGTGTGCGCGCGTGTGTGTGTGAAGGGGCATTCTTCAGTCCCACACTTCAGTATCCTACCTAACACAATGCTCTCCATGTGTTGTGGATAGACTGGTGCTGAGTGGCTTTTTTTCTTACACCACTTCTGATGCCAAACGGAAGTTTTTCTCCTCATGACACCAAATGTCTGTCTTTTCCAACACCACATGTTCAGCTCTCTGACAAAGACTGGCTGTGCCACACTTCATCTGGTGGGTTTCCAGGTGTGATGTGTAAGATTCATGGAGAAAATCGAGCTAAACCAGTGATGAGGGTCACATCAATTAGTTTCAGAAGATGCAATGGAACTGGCACGATGCCAGGTTTACAACACAGACCACTCTCTAGGCGAATCATCTTATCCAAGTTCTTCTACAGTGGATTTTCACACTTTCTGATGTGACGGCTCAAATACTCAAAAGTGAATGTGCTTCCCCTGTAACCACGGGCAGATCGCATTGCTGACCGCCGTGGTCAGTGACCAGTCAACTGTCTTTCACAACACACCACCCCAAAGTCAGCGCTCACAAAGACAGCATTTCTTTGTTCATTTCTGCTTACACATCTGCAGGCTCTGCTCTAAGCTCAGAATTGGCTCGATTCTGTCTCATTAAGGCATCTGCATCATTTCCACTGAGATTCCTCTGTCCAAAGCAAGACACATGATCAAGTTCAAGGTCGGTGGAACATGGAAATCTCTCTTTCAAGGGGGAAGTGGGTGAGAGGGAATACTTACTGGATAATAATTTCATCCTCCAGAGTACTGGTGCTCAGGTTTTTAATAAACACACTTTGGAAGCTGGGTATGGCGGTGCATGCCTGTAATCCCAGTATTTGGGAGGCTGAGACAGGAGTATCACAGGTTCAAGGACAGCCTCAGCAAGTCCTGAGACTCTCGGCAACCTAGCAAGTTTCTGTTTCAAAAAAAAAAAAAAAAAAAAAAGAAAGAAAGAAAGAAAGAAAGAAAATAGGGCTGGGGGTATGGGGGTAGAATGCCCCTGGGTGGGTTCAATCCTCAGTACCACAACAAAACAAAACAGCACAACTCAATTTGCCAGTTGTCTTATAAAAAAAAAAAAGCCTGTTCCAATTATAACAAAGAATCCTGAGAAATCCTACATCATTATTTTTTTAAAGTGAATACAGTATTCCCTGCTTTTCACATGTAATACATCTTTTTTTATATTTTTGGCGGTGCATTGTAATTACACATCACAGTGATTTTCAAAGTGACCCATTCACACATGCGCACAGCACTTGGTGTATTTCTTTCCACATCCCATCCCATCCCCACCCCGTACTTAATGGTGCGATTGGTAATCATACCTTCATACAGGGACGGCACTGTTTGAACTGTCTCATCAGTTCTTCTCCCCTCCCACTTCCTTTCCCCAGCTCCCTTCCACTCTTCCACTGGTCTTTCTCTTCCTTTATCTGAAGTACCTTTTGTTCTGATTTTCTCTTTAGCTTCCACATATGAAAGGAAAATATGACCCTTGGCTTTCTGAGACTGGCTGATCTCACTAAGCATAATAATCTCTAGTTCCATCCATTTTCCTACAAATGACACAATTTTGTTCTTCTTTGTGGCTGAGTAGAATTCCCTTGTGTATACCATCTAAGTGTCTGTCAACAGATAAATGGATAAAGAAAATGTAATATATTCTTAATACAATGTATAAGCTGGGCATTGTGGTGCATGCCTATAATCCCAGTGTTTGGAGGGCTGAGGCAGGAGAATTTGTGGGTTCGAGGCCAGCGTCAGCAACTTAGCAAGGCCCTCAGCAACTTAGCAAGACCCTATTTCAAAATAGAAAATAATAAAAAAGGGACTGAGGGTGTAACCCAGAGGTAGACTGCCCCTAGGTTCGATTCCCAGTACAAAAATAAAGAGGGAGAAAGAAGAGAGAGAGAGAGAGAGAGAGAGAGAGAGAGAGAGAGAGAGAGAGAGAGAGAGAGAGAGGGAGAGAAAGAGAGGAAGAGGATGAGAATTGTTGGGGAGAAGAAAATCCAAATCCTGGGAATATAATCTAATTCACTAAAATTCCACTTAGCCATTACTTTGTGGCAAGATGGGTATCACGAGTAGTTACATCTGTAACAATGCAATAACACAATTTTAATTGATGTATTTTACAATATAGGTATTACCTTCTAGCCCTCCAGACTGTCAGGCTGTCGGGATACACAACTGTTCCTGCCAGTCACCGGTTCGCCTCCAGGGGCTGGTGTGTTGCATAAGGGACAGTGTGATGTCGGGGGTCAGCCTCAGTCTCCTTAGCTGATCTGTTAGACATTGGGCTACAGCAGCAGTTAGAGCAGTCTTAGAGAAATGCAGCCTGGGATGAGGGGCACCAGCGATGTTCCATGAATGCTATCATGCCTTTTTTTTTTTTTTTTTTTAATGAATCACTGTTCAAAGCCAGTGGCAATTGAAGATGGCTTGAACCAAGCCATCCTGTCTACTTAGTCGTTTCATGCCTCTCCTCAAGGCATAGTGCCTGCTTGATAAAAAATATCCCCACCCTTCATAACCTCTCCGTCTATCCATCTCCATGCTCCTTCCAAGACCTCCTGCACTCTGATTTTGCAAATTGGCTTCTTCTAGACCCCAGTCACCCACTCAGCCACGTTCCACTGAAGCAGGAGACCATGCTGAGCCTTGCCTTGCATGTCTCTCTCACACAAAGGAGGTCAGGTAAACGCCTGAAGCTCTTCCCAGTAGAAGAATCTCCACTCGCCATGCCTTCCAGCTCCCCCACCCTCTCAGGGAGTGCAGCAGCAACAAGCCTTTGTTGACTTGTACCAGCTCCTGCGCCTACCCATCTGTGAGCAGAGGTTGGAGTTTTTCCTCTATCACCTGGTCACAGGGAACTCCCTACGTCTGGGCAGAAGGAGTGGAAGGTGACATGGGAGCCCCAGGTACCCGGTTATGCACTTAGTGGGCTTTCTGGGCCTGACCAAGCCTTTGAGTGTACCATTCCATCATTTTAATTTAAATTTTGTACTTTTATTGTTGCATTATAATTCTACATACTAGTGGGGTTCAAAGTGATAACACATACATGAACACAGCACTTAATGTGTTTTCCTCAGGATCCCACCCAGCTCCCCTCCCTCCCCATACCTGTGAGAGAGGTAGCGATAGCTTCATATACAGACAAAGCATTATTTCAACTGCTTCCTTCGTTGGTTCTCCTATTTCCCCTCCTCACCTCCCTTCCCCAACCCCCTTCCACTCTCTGCCGGTCCCCCTCCTCATCTATCTGGAGTCCCTCTTGCTTCTTATTTTCTCTCTAGCTTCCACGTATGAGAGAAAGCATACAACACTTGACTCTCTGAGGCTGGCTGATTTCACTTAGCATAATATTCTCTAGTTCCATCCATTTTCTGGCAAATGACATAATTTTGTTCTTCTTTATGGGTAAGTTAAATTCTATTGTGTGCATATATGCTACATTTTTGTTATCCATTCATCTTTTGATGGACACCTAGTTTGGTTCCATATTTTGGCTACTATAAATTGTGCTTCTATAAACATGAATATATATGTATCCCTATAGTGTTCTGACTTTAATTCTTTTGGAAAGATACTGAGGAGTAGTATAGCTGGGTCATACGGTGGTTTCTTGAGGAACCTCCATACTGATCTTCAAAGTGTTTGTATTAATTTATAATCCCACCAACAGTGTGTAAGAATTTCCATTTCGCTTTTGCTGGATTATTGTTGTACTTGCCTGATTTATAACGTGGTGAATTGAGAGTCCTCATCTCACATGGAAGTTCTGGCCACAGAGTTCCTTGACGTCTCTACCAATGCCAGTGGGATGCCAGCAGCTTATTTTCTACTATGGAGAGCAAGCTCGTGCTCCAGAAACCTGGAGGCACCTGCACCTCTACCATGGGGCTTCTAGTATCATGAGATCTTCCAGATCATATAGCCCAGTGGTGAGTCTATCTTTACCACAGCTTCCTTCTGGTACAGAAGGATTGTGGGCTGCTCAAAACCAGCAGCATTAACACTAGTAGTGACGTCAACGCCACCCATAAATGGCTGGTTGCTGAGGACCTGTAAGACAGTTTGAGAAACTGTATGGGGAAAGAGTCAGATGTGGGTAAGGGTATGGGCAAGGTGCCATAACTGATAGGGATCGAAAGACATTCTGGAGCTTACATCACACCTCATCTTGTGTCCTCAAACAGACTTTGGCTACCGGGGTGGGTATGGGTGGCTGTAGTCAGCCAAGCTGGAATATTGGAAGAACATTACGGAAATAAACTGCTAGCCCTGTAATCCCAGTATTTGGAAGGCTGAGGCAAGAAGATCACAGATTCAAGGCCAGCTTTAGCAACTTGGTGGGGCCCTCAGCCACTTAGCAACACCCTGTTTCAAAATAAAAAATAAAAATAGCTGGGGTTGTAGCTCAGAGGTAGAATGTCCCAGGGTTCAATCCTCATCACCACTGCCCTCCTTCCCTTCTGCTAAAAACAAACAAACAAACAAACAAACAAACAAAAAAAACGGGAGTAAACTGCTAACAATCACTTATAGCAGCTGTGGGTGGGGTATTGCAGGGTATCAGTCTGGATACTAACAGTATTTATAGCATTCTCATTACAGCTGAAAGACACAGGAAAAACACAATTTTACCTGGAGGTAAAACCTGAAGCATTTTTGGTGCATTTCCATAAGATTTTCCCTCAAATTATTAAAAAATTTTAACCTTTATTTAGCGTATTCATGATTATATACAATTTGTTATTCTGTTTTAAAAAATATTTTATATTAGTAGTCGTATGCATTGTAAGATTTTTAAAAACATGATTTTAGATACACCACAAACATTTAAACATTCTCAACATGAGTTAGAAGCAACCTCTGATTTTATATGATATTCTAAAAAATAAGGGCTTGTTTGGGTATTACACCAGGTTGATGCCGTCAGTGGAGATATTATGGCATGAGGCAGTGGCAGAGGAAAGCTGCTCGGCTCCTGGCAGGTGGGAAGCCAAGAGAGCACAAGGAAGGGCCAGGGGTGCAATCCCTAAGGCCACGCCCCAGGGACCTACTACTATAGCAAGCTGTACCCTACTTGCCTATAGTTATCACTCAGTGAGTTTATTCAGATGATGAATCCATTCACGGGTTTATTTACTGATGAGATTAGAGGCCCAATTCAATTATTTCACCTCTGAACACTTCTGCATTGCCAATGCACGAGCTTTTCTGACAGACATTTCGTATCCAAACCACAACAGAAACTGAGCTAGGGAGGCTCGGATGAGTCAGGCCTGGCCACTAGCGTGGGAACATCGGGGGTGCCAAGATGACCGTGCATTTGCTCCACAGAGCGGCTCTGGGTAGGACGTCTGGTCTCACATCAGTGTTTGTTTAGTGGCCCAAATATTCTCAAGTGGCGACTTTACTTTCAGAGGTTAAATTTAGGCTCCTTCAAGTATTTCCGGTATACTCTGCCTTCAAGTTTCTACGGTTTCATTGGACTAACTGTGGACATTTCAGCATCAGGACTCTAAGGAATGTAAAGACCAGGTATCACCTGGCTTTCCTTTTCAACCTGGCATCTGTCGGCATTCCTATGTTGAAGCCCTAACTCCGGAGACAGGAGGCATGAGGAGGGAGCCGCTCGGGAGGTGACTGTGATTAGATGAGGCATGGAGGTGGGCCCTCACGGTGGAGTTAGTGTCCTGGTAGGCGGTCGAAGATCTTTGTCTCTCTGTACTCTGAGGAAAGACCCATGAGGACGAAGCTAGAAACCAGTTGTTCCTAAGCCAGGAAGAGAACAAAATAAACTAGGTGACATCTTGAGCTTGGCCTGTCTTCCTTCCTTCCTTCCTTCCTTCCTTCCTTCCTTCCTTCCTTCCTTGCTCCCTCCCTCCCTCCCTTCCTTCCTTCCTTTTGGTACTGGGGATTGAACCCAGGGATATTCTACTGCCAAGCTATACTCTCAGCTCTTTTTAACTTTTATTTTGAAACAGGGTCTCTAAGTTACTGAGGATCTCCCTAAGTTGCTGAGGCTGGCCTCAAACCTTCAATCCTCCTGTCTCAGCCTCCCAAGTATTGGGATTACAGGTGTGCACCACCACGAACAGTTTGAACTTAGACTTTCTGCTTCCAGAACTGTGAGAAATCAATTTGTCATTTAACCCTGGGTATCCAGTCTGTGGTATTTTGTTGTGGCAGCTAGAGCAAACTGAGACAGCGTCACAGTGTAAAACCATACTTAAAAAAATAAGAACATGACCACACATTTTTACCTAGTCAAATCCCTTCCTCTGAACAATACCCCCAGCCTTATTTATTTATTTAACTTATTTATTTATACTGGGGATTGAGCCCAGGGGCATTCTACCTCTGAGCTATACCCCTAGGCTTATTTAAAAAAAATTTTAAAAAAGTATTGAAACAGGGTCTCACTAAGTTGCTGAGGCTGTCCTTGAACCTGCAATCCTTCTGCCTCAGCCTCCTAAGTACTGGGATTACAGGTGTGTGCCACCATGACCAGCTTGAGCTTTGACTTTCTGCTTCCAGAACTGTGAGAAATAAAATTGTCACTTAAGCCACCCAGTCTGTAGTATTTTGTTACGGTGGCTTGAATAAACTAAAATAGCATAACAATGTAAAACCACATTTAAAAAAATTAAGGACATGATTATGATTACATCTTTTTACCCAGACAAACCCCTTCTATTATCAAGGACTCTTTTTTTGGTACTGGAGATTGAACCCTGAACCCAGTGACATTCTGCCTCTGATCTATACCCTCAGCCCTATTTTTCATTTTGAAACATTTCTTGCCAAGTTGCTGAGTTTGGCCTTGAACCTGCAATCCTCCTGTCTCAGCCTCCCTACTACAGGGATTATGGCTTTCTGCCAGCATGCCCGGCTCTCTTCTTGGTGTCTGAGCAGCACATGGAGGCCAGGATGCTGCGGGCGCACTTCCGAGGGCAGCTGGCATGCCCTGGGGCTCGGCCTGGCCCCACAGCTGGCCATTCCTCCAGGATTGCTTAAGTACTGGGCTCTCGCTCCTGGCTTCATTAGGATGAAATTTCAGCCGAGAGCACTTGCTCCCCAGGGCCATTAAATCACCTTGTTATTTATTACCCTCTAGGATCCTCTAATTTACATGTGGTCTCTTCTCATAGGATCGCCTCAAGTAATTGTGAATTCATTTAGACAATTTTATGGGTATTGTAAAACCACAATTGAATTTCGGGCCTCTGTAGTCGCCCGGCCGAGATGCCCTCCAATTAGAAATAATTGCTGCTAATGCTGTGATGTGGTGAGTGCCCACTGTGCCCCCTCCCCCCGGACTTTTGTTCTGCTAAATCCCCTAAGAGAATCTTTATTCTTCAACTAACTAGACAGGCCCCCAGAACATACGCTCTTAGACTTGTAACATAGGAGCAATATTGTGCCTCTCTTTTAATTAACCTTGTTAACCAAGGATTTGGAACCTCAGTCGATTGGTCAAAGCGGACCTTTGATCTCAGGACACATCTCACCGGGCAGGATGCCTCTCTGTGAAATCAGATTTCTTGCATTCTTTGTCATACACCAAATGCCTTTCTCATTCTTTGCATCAAGATGTGACATTCTTGTCTGCTGAGCTCTTAGCTTGGTGCTAGGCATAATAAATACTAGCCATCATTACTATTATCATAAAGCTGTCTTTTTAAGGCTGAATGGAAAGGTGCCAGAGGGCGGGAGCTGTCAGGATCCCAGAGGTGGCTCAAGACAGACCCATCTGAAGTATATTCCCGGCCACACACTCCCTTGGGCCACTGCCCCTCTAAGAACACCTCGCCCTCAAGACACCAAATTCTCACTGCTTTTGACTGTCATGGGGTCTTCTGAGGGGACTCATATCCCATCCTGCTCCCCAAGAGGACGAGGCACGAAAAGGCTGTGTTTCTCTCACTGGGCAGGTGCCCCACCAGGGATATGATAATTAACATCCTCTTCTTGATCTTGCTTTTCTAATTAGTGTTTAAAGCATGAAAGCAGTTTGCCAGTTGATTAAACGGTAGAAACGCAATGCTCCGCAGTGAAGGCAGAGCTGATAAGCACAGTGCACGCAATTGTGTATCCTGTGGAAACCCTCAGCGCGAATCCCTGCGTGAGCTAATGAGCTGACAGGTGAAATCGGCCACATCGATGTCTGTTGGATTCATGTGTAGCAGTAATTCTAATATGATGAAATTTCATTTTCAGAGTAAGAAGCAATTATTATTATTATTATTATTATTATTATTATTATTATTATTATTATTATTTGTGGTACTGGGGATTGAACTCAGGGGTATTCTACCTCTGAGCTATACCCCCAGTCCTATTTTTTATTCTTTATTTTGAAACAGGGCCTCACTAGGTAGCTAAGGCTGGCCACAAACCGGGATCCTCCGATCTCAGCCTCCCAAATGCTGGGATTACAAGGGTGTACCACCATGTCCGGCCAGAAGCAATTATTATTTGATCTTTTCTAGGGAAAAAATAAATGAGGCCCCTTTGAGAATGCTGCCGAGGACCACTGTCCAGGAGGGCCCTTCGTGATGGCGTGGGAAGGCTCTCAGACACTGTGGCCTTCAGCTGGACAACTGGTGCTTTATCTGAGTCTCCAGGGCACGGAGAAGTGTCTGGGAAGTTGCTTTGGAAAGACAGGCACAGGGGGACCTGCCTGTTCTACACCAGGTGATCTGGATTCCCAAGGGCCAAAGCTCAGCAAGACGACAGGCATTCCAGAGCTTGGTGTCCTCTGGAGAAAGGGCGTCTGGCTGCTCGCCGTGCTCCCTCGGCCCCTTGTTTCCCAGGCACGGTCAACCACAGCCACCTGCTCCAGGCGCACCACCTCCCCAAGGACCAGAGCTCACGGCAGCTCAGATGAGGAGCATCTATCTTACATCGACTGCAATTGGAAATGAGCCTCGTGGACTGTCTTTATATTTAAAACATACAAGCAAAACCAAAACTCAACAAAAAAAGGAGATAGCAATGTTATTCTCAAAGCGATTGGCTGAAAATTCTAGTCCAGACAGAATAGGAATGGAACTTGTCTCCAGGTATGTGCTACTGTGGACACAAATGTTCCTTCTTTGACACAAGCATGCCTAGCGCCGGTTACCAGATGACATCACCACGGAGGCGGCCTTTAGACTTTCTTCTTTTTGCCAATGAAGCCATCCATCACATGAAAGACCCCCATATAGTCACCGATGAGCAGTCCTGTCTTGATGGGCAGGAAACTAGGGAGAACACAAAAGCAAGCTCGTGGTTATCATTCCTGGAAAGCATCTTTCACCAGCCGAGAGTGGTCGCTGCTTGTCACAGAGTCACTCTCTCATACACATTGTGCGGTCTTGGGGTCTCTGGGCTTCACCGTTATGCCGGGGACACTTGCTCAAGGCCTCGATAGCTCTCCCGGCTTTACTCATGGGGTTCAATTCACCTCTCACTTCCGAGTCCACAGCATCGCTACTCTATCTAATGACCGAGGGAAGCAGGGAAGGCTTGTGCTGCAGCCATGGGCTCTGCAGGGGGGTGCGTGTGGCTGGGTCCCAGCCCTGCGTGTGCAAAGCCAGCTCAGGCACTGACTCACTTGTCAGCCTGTGTCCTCCGGTGTAGATCGAGGGCACCCACCTTTGCTTCTTGGACTGCTGAGGGGAACAGATGCAACAGCTCCTCACACCGTTGACAAGCCCAGAGTATTACGGCTCATCTCCATCCCCACTTGCTCCTTTTACAAGCCCACAGACACCCATGCCCACCCTCCAGACAGAGCACTCAGGCCCTGCTGATCTGGAATTCAGCTCTGGGGGGAGGGGAGGTATGAAGCAGGTGTGGTCAACCTTAGACTTGGTCCTACGCGTGGCTAAAGGAAAGGACCTTGTGCTAGCTGTCCTTCTGAGTGGGCTCCCTAAGATCTCCCCAACTTCACGTCTCTGGTTGAGTATTAATGTCATGGGGAACCCCCCTCCTCCAGAATCCTACATAAGTCTCAACTTGCTCGCCTCCCCCCCCCACTCGGCGATCTCTTTTCTGGCTTTGTATTTCTTCACAGCACTTATGACCACAATCACACCTATTCGTCTCGTTCTTTGCAGCATTCCCAGTTTCTAGGATGGTGAGTGGAGCTTGGCACACACACAGTGCTCTCTAAATGTTTGTTGCATGAATGTTTGAAGGAATGCTCAGTGGGACCCCCAACCAGCTCTTTCAAAACATGGTCTAGAACTCATAGGCCATGAAAGCATATACACCTGCCACAATTATCAGAGTAGAAAAATCAAGTCCCAAGTTCTTACACTTCGCGTTGCTGTGCTACAATCTACTATTGTACAAGAAGTATCCACTGGGCTGTAAACACACACATTGTTCAATGAACATTGTTCAATAAATGCTAGTCTTCATGTTCTGACAAATACTGAACCTACAATGTAAATGAGGAAACTGAGGCTCGGGGAATACAGGCCATGCTAAGAGCCACAGACTTGGTAAATATGAGATCCTAGCGCTGGATTTTAAACCGCTTGACTGGGACCCTTTGCCCTGCCTCACACAGCCTTCCCATACCCACTGTGGTCCCTCCTGCACTGGACAGAAGGGGCAGGAGGTCAGAATGACTTTTAGTTCTTTGCACAAAGTAGACTTAATTAGCTAATGACAAAGTACATTTCTCTGTGTAGGCCATGACTATGAGTTATGGGGCACACATGAAGATTCTACTTCTGTTCAAATACCTGAAGAACTGTTACTGTCAAGAAGAGTAGAGTTCGACAAAGACTGGGGAGCAAAGCTGAAACCACCAGAAGACGGTCACTAGGAAGCTGATTTAAACTCAGCAGAGGGTCAGCAGAAGAATGTGCTTCCTTGCTAAGGAGCAACCTCTGTGAGAGAGACAGATGACCATCACAGCTAAGACGGTACACTGAGATGGTGCGAATCAGCATCCAGGGGTTCTACAATACCTGCACACGGGCCAAATGTTCAGGCTGCAGGTGGTGAGCCTCAGCCCTGGAGCCCCATGGAGAGCATGGAAGGGCGGGCAGAAATGCTTTCTTGTGCTTTTAAGAGGCAGTGTTCTCTCAAGTTTTCCCCTCGAGTTCTTTAACCGTCTTATTGCTCAAACTGATGAACTACTGCCAATATTCCTCACAGCACACACTTCTGAGGTATCTGGCTGACTGTCTGGCCTTCACTCTGGGGCCATGTACTCAAGGAAGCATGGACACAGGATCTGTTCTGTCACGATTATTTTATGATGGGCACATAGGCAAAAAAAATCTCTTTCAAATAATTTTAATCTATGCATAGATAATTCAGGAAATTAACTTCTTTTTGGCAACAATGAAAAACTAAGATGCTAGGGAGGGTCCAACTCTCTCTCTGGACTCAAGGCAGGGGCAATGCAAGTGTGTAAATATGGAATTCTGTACCAAATGGCACCTAAAAATGGGATCAACAGGACGTAGAAGAGATTTTCTTTTTTTATTTTATTTTTTTAGGTACTGTGGACTGAACCCAGGGGCATTCTATCTCTGTGCTACACTCCCAGCCCTATTTTATTTTTTATTTTGAAACTATGTCTCGTTAAGTGGCTGAGGCTGGCCTTGAACCTGCCATCTTCCTGTCTCAGTCTCCCAAGTACTGGGATTATAGGCATGTACCACCACGCCCAGTTGAAGATTTTCCTTTTTAAAATTCATTAACTTTACAGATATTTCCAAAGTGGCTCCTCCTAGCAGGATCTGGAGTAAACTGCTGATTGGCACATGAGGGAAGGAATGGGAGGGGATATCACTACCTTTTCAGGAACATTATGAAGTATAAAAACTTCGGTATATACAAGTATAGCCTTTCCTGCAGAATGGCATCTACTATTTTTCTGACTGCATATTCTGGTTCCAGAATTGGCAACAGAGTGGGGCACCTAGAGCAAAAACAAACACACACAACTCAAGTTAATACCACATTTCTTTCAAATTAGAGATCAAAACACTATAAGACATGATCACTGATTTACTTCCCTTTGAGGTTCCATCTATGTCTATATTTACTCCCTTCATATCAATGTGGTAACAGCATAATTAGAATCTGACATGGAAAATGATAATCATAATTAACATACTTATGTTACAATACACATCAGTGTGAAATTGTATTAAACAAATGGTCTAAATGTTTTAAAGCAAGTCACTTTAGTCAAACTGCATGCTGGCTTCACAAGGGGCAGAACTGGCATTTGTGCCTGTTATGGACTGAATGTGTCCCCCTCCCTTCAAAAAATTCACATGTTGAAACTTAATCCCCAATTTGATAGCATTAGGAGGCAGGAGTCTTTGGAAATGAATTCAGCCATGATGGTGGAGTCCTCCCGGATGGGAACAGTGCCCTTATGAGAAGAGCCACTTCCCACCAAGCCAGCATGTAATGAGAAGCAGCCATATGCAAACCAGGAGTGCCCCCACCCCCTGGACACACCCGGGACCTCAACTGCCTAGAATTGTGGGAAGAACGCGTCTGTTGTTGAAGCCACGTGCTGTAGTGTATGACATTGATAGAGCAGCCTGGGCTACTGACGAGGTTTTCCTGCAGTGAGTCCTAGTTCTCCTGGAATCAAGAGAGGGCTGAGTGGGATTTGGTGGCAGAGAGGGGTCATGGGCAGGACAGCTGGGGAGATAAAGAAGCAGATCCAGGACTGCAGGGTCGCCACTAGTCAGTTGGACGCTGCATCTTGAGAAACGATTTGCATTCGACTCAGTGTCTTAAACATAAACCCATGAGAAGGGACATGGAATTCTGAAACCATATATATATTATCAGGCTGAATCCTACAAAAATCTTTCAACAATTTTAAAAAAGAGAACAAAATCAAATGGATAGCCAGTCACTTTTTAACAATGTTTCGAAAAAAAACCCCAAAACTTACCTAGTAGTACAACCTTCAAACATTCCAGTTTTTATAAAAAATGGGCATACAATTGTAGTTTTGATCCCTTTTTGTTTTTGGGCAAATGTTTCTACAAACATAGATTCAGCAAATCCAATGGCCGCATATTTACTTGCACAGTAATCTGAGAAGAGACAGACAAAGTTGATGTATACACATACCTTGTTTTATTGTATTTTGCTTCACTGTGCTTTGCAGATAATGAGGTTTTTACAAACTGAAGGATTATGGAAAGTTTGCATTGAGTGAATCTATTGGTGCCATTTCCCTAGCATCTCAGATGATCATTAGTATTTTTTGTTTTGCAGTATTTTTTTTTTTTTTTGCGGTACTGGGGATGGAACCTGGGGGCAATCTACCTCCGAGCTTACAGCTCCAGCCCTATTTTTTATTCTTTATTTTGAAACAGGTCTCACTAAGTTGCGGAGGGCCTGCTAAGCAGCTGAGGCTGGCTACAAACCCAGATCTTCCAGTCTCAGCCTCCCAAATGCTGGGATTACAGGCATGTGCCACCACGCCCAGCTTTGTTTTGCAGTATTTTTAAATTATGGCATATGCATTGTTTTTAGAACATAATGCTATTTTAAACTTTATGAGTACAGCATAGTGTAAACATAATTTTTATATGCACTGGGAAATTAAAAAAAAAAAAAAACACCCATGAGACTTGCTTTTTTGTAGTGGTCTAGAATCAAACCTGCAAGGTGTGTCTGCATTCTAAAGTTTATAAATGAAAGTCAATTCAAGATGGATCAAAGTCCTAGAAGTCAGGCCAGAGGCCTTGCAGCTACTTGAAGAGGAGATGGGTCCAACACTTCAACACATAGGCACAGGTAAAAACTTTCTCAGTAAGACCCCAAAGGCACAAGCAACTCAAAGGAAGATCAATACATGGGATTGCATTAAATTGAAGAGCTTCTGTGCAGCAAAGGAAACGATCAAGAACCTCAACAGAGAGCCCACAGAGTGGGAGAAAATTTTTGTCAACTACTCCTCCGATAGAGGACTAATATCTAGAATATACAGAGAACTCAAGAAACTCACAGCTAAGAAAATAAATAACCCAATCAATTCATGGGCAAAGGATCTAAATAGACACTTCACAAAAGAATAAATACAAATGGCCAATAAATGCATGAGGAAATGTTCAACATCATTAGCAATCAGAGAGATGCAAATCAAAACTACCTTGAGATTTCACTTAACCCCAATTAGAATTGCAAACATCAAAAACACAAAGACTAACAAATGCTGGCGAGGGTGTGGAGAAGTGGGAACCCTAATACATTGTTGGTGGGATTGCAGATTAGTGCAGCCACTTTGGAAAACAGTATGGAGGATCCTCAGACAAATGGGAATGAACCTACCATAAGATCCAGCAATACCACTTCTGGGTATCTACCCAAAAGAATGGAAACCAAATTATCAGACTGATGCATGTGTATCTATGTTTATATTTGCACAATCCACAATTGCCAAACTATGGAACCAGCCAAGATGTCCATCAACAGATGAATGGATTACAAAACTATGGGACATATACACAATGGAATTTTACTTAGCCATAAAGAATAACAACATGTCATTTGCAGGGAAATTGATGGAACTGAAAAACCTTATGTTAAGTGAGATTAGTCAGTTACAAAAAGTAAAAAATTGTATGCTCTCCCTAATAAGCAGAAGCTAGGGAGAAAATGGGTCATAAGAGGAACTCTAGATGAAGAAGGAGAAACCTTAGATGAGCAAAGAAGGTGACTTAACTGAAGGGGATGTGGGAGGGGGGAAACACCCTAATGCACCTGATGTACTTTCACAAACATATCAAAGTCAATCACTAAACTGAACTTGAGGAGGAGGGAGGGCGAGGGAGTGGGGCGGGAACTGGGGAAGGGGTAAATAAGAGATGTGTGCATGTATGCCTTTATCAGCTTGTCCCTCATAAAGATGTATGATTACGATGCACCAAAAAAAAAAAAAAAAGTTTGTAAATGGTACTCCATTAGCATTTACTCGTGCAACAGGATGTGACAATATTTTCAGTTCTTTGTATGATCTGGTCTACTCTCACGGGAAGAAGTGGGAGTGAGCACGAAGGAGCAAGGTCAACAGGTGCTCAGGGGATCACGGCCAAGTGCACTCCAAGACAAGAAGGGTTGCAGTGATGCCCCTGCATGACCTCACACTGCTAGACTCCGGCTACACGCTGGTGATGGTCTGATTCTGATCCTGTGTCAGCTGCCATGTGGGCACAAGATGTGCATTCTGTCCCTATCTCAAAAAATTTCAACCTCATCACTGGTGTGTGAAGATAGATATAAAAAAAAAGAAAAAGAAATGAAACAGCAAGTGATGTAGAAATCTAAACAAAAGAGGTCAGCATGGGCGGTGATATGCAGATCAAGTTTTCTTCTAACCATAATTTCCTCATTATCAATGTGGTGTGTAATAGCATAAAGAATTGGAAATGAAATGTGATTCTGATTACTGATATTACAGTATATATATATATATATATATGTGTGAAACCATATTAAACAAATATTCTCAACTTTTAAAGCAAATTGCTGGAAGCAAACTGCCTGCCACCTCTGCCAGATGCCAGACGCATCCTCCAACTATACCTCTTTCTTCTACAACTAGAAAAACACAAAGGATTTCCTGGCTCCAACCAGCATGTCTTAAATACCTCAGAAATGCATGGGAAAGTGGAGAGGGGTATTTATGTCAGTTTTTAGTATTTTGTCTCTGATCACATTCGCTTCAAGAAAACACCTGAATATTCAACTTGCTGAAAGGAAAAGGTTTGGAGAAGAAATGGCATTTAGGTGGATGAATACTTTTCTCTGCTTCACAGTCCAAAGGGAATGCTTCCTTGCCATGTGGAGATGTAGCTATAACAACTGGCAAGGGCCAGGATAAAAGTGCCAAGCAGGGTGCTGTCAGGCCTCAGTGGGGCCCCAGACAGCGGGTAAGAGGCTAAAGGGAGGGAGGAGAGATGAGGGCCGAGAACAGCTTCTAGGATGCCCTGAGTCTTGTGGAAGACACAGCTCACTGAGCCCTTGAGCCCCAAGATTCTGGTAAGCAGACTGAGCCCAGGACACAGAAGTCTGTATTCTCAACTAGGGGCCAGGTAGGTGGCTGTGACATACAGAAGCCAAGATTCACACTCTGGGAAATTACAAAAGGCTTACACTTATTCCCCATGTGGGCAGGCGTGGACAATTCTCATCTCTGAAGATGGGAATAGTGTATCAGAAAAAAGATGACCAATAGATGTAAATATGCCTGTATGATTTCAAAAGCCTGCGACTTAGCAGACAACTAAGAGAGAGGTAAGGCTAACCCTGATCAATTCTAAGAGGAACAGAGGGAGGAAGTCCAAGGTCCAGGGGACTGGTGGCTCTACAACCCCTATTCATGTATCTGCGATGTACTGAGCTAAGATGAGTTTTGTGACCCTTGAGCCATTATCCTTGGCTCCAAAGCACAAGGCAGTGACGGATCACCAGACTGTCGCATCTGTTATCTGAATGTGGCCGCTATAGTTCTGTTGGATGAGTCTCAGCAATCCCTGCAAAGCCAGGACCCAGGACTCGTGCTCTCGGGGACCCCTGGTAGGTGCGGTCAAGGTTTCACTCCTCCTCGAGCCAGCTCCTGAGTGGGAACTCTTGGCCAAGGATCTTGGCGGACCTCTTTGCCCTCTGCCCATGGCTCTTTTCAAGTCCCTTGGCTAAGGGGTGGAAGGGTCGGTAAATGAGCACTACTTCCTGTAGGGCTCCAACTAGGGGAGAAGAGGAAAGGTTAATTTTAGGTTTCTTTGGATGAAGAAATGTTCCAAACTCAGGGAGGGGACACCAATTAATGGACACTTCAGAAGAAAGCAGGTGGTCTTCCTTACCATCCAAGTAACAGTGACAGGTAGATTTAATCATTTGTGTAGTAATGAGCAACACTGAGGTCTCTCTCTCTCTTTTAAACTCAGGTGATGGGGGGAGGGGAACACTCTAATGAGCAAGATGTACTTTCATGAACACATCAAAGTCAATCACTAAACTGACCTTGAGAAGGAGGGAGGAGGAGGGAGTGGGGCGGGAATTGGGGAAGGGTTTAATGAGAAATGTGTGCATGGATGCCTTTACCTATACTAGCTTGTACCTAACAAAGATGTGTGATTACAATGCACCAATTAAAAAAAAAGGATTTGTTAAAGTTAAAAAATAAATAAATAAACTCAGGAGAATGCATAAGACCCAATGATTCCAAAGGGCACAGTCCCACATATCTGATGGGCAGTCCTGCTGTTCTATGAACTTCTCAATCACTTATCTTAGTGATTCTACCTACAAACTAAGGTTTACCATAGTTTATTTATAAGGGGATGAAGTCAGGGCTGATTATTCAGAGCTATTGCATAAGCTAAGGTTATAAGGAATTTTGCAATTGAAAAATATTACATTTCTCTTACCTGCCAGCCCATTTACTCCAACTAATCCAGCTGAACTTGAAATGCAAACCAAGTGCCCATGGTCATTAGCAATCATAGCAGGTAGAAAGGCTTTGTAAGTCTACAGAGAGCAAAGGAAAACTTTTAACATTTAATATCAAATTGTATACTTTTCTCAGATGCATACATCATATTATGATTTAAAAATTTTTAAGGTCATAAAAATACTTGAAGGCACTGGGGTATAAAAAATACATTTGGAAATCTTAACCTGTTAAATCAATGTTTTCCTATGGCAATTCTGATATTATTAAAATAATTTACTCAGGTTTATGTTTTTTTTTTTTATATTTGACTTTTAACAACACAATATTAAGACAACAATTTGAGTAGTAAAGGAAAATCTTAGCTGTAGCAGCTACAGCCCCAAACCAATGTGAATCTAAAGATCTGGTTGTTTAGGTGTGAATTGCCTTTTCCCTTTGATGGCTTAATTCTAAATCTCAAACTTTCCCTGAACACTGTTTCTAAGACATCCTGTTATTGCCATCCACTGAAAAAAGAGCACTTTGTCTTAAGTTCATATTTATTTCTTTGAAGAACCATTTCTTAATTTTATTCCAATTCATAAAATGGAGCATTTGTTAGAGAGGACTTAGGCTGTGTCTCAGATCTGTAAAACACTTTCAACTGTGACTGAGGACCTGGAGAAAGGATGTACAGGAGAGACAAAGCAGTAATTATCACCTGTACAGACAACCACCTTAAGACAAGCGGTCTCTCATGAAGCCTACGACCCCTACATCAGCCTGGTCTCAGAGAGAAACTAACACATAGAGAAGGGTGGAAAACCAAAATAAAGTTAGAATGCACTGCAGCATACTAAAAAGCACCCTTCATTCAGGACCTGTATGGACTCCCTCTGCTTCTCAGCTGGGACACTGCCTCTGAGAACCGGTAGCCTAGCCGGCCTGCAGCTCTGGCCCTCTGGTAATTCAGCCTCACAGTCTGTGCCTGCTCATGTGCAGGTCCTCAGACAATGTATGTAAACTTGTCCAGAAAGAGTGAACAGCAAGCACAGATGGGAATGGTGAGGGCCAGGGAAACGGCAGCATTAAGGAGGAGCTAGAGGAAAAGAAAGAGAAAGAGGAGACCAGGAAGGAGACCTCCCAGGCAAAAACACAGGTAGAAAATGGACACAAAAGTCACAGGAGTACAGACTAGTTTTCTGAGGCACACCCCTAGTCCATTTTCTTTTATATCTGAAATAGATCTCACTAAGTTGCTGTGGCTGGCAGGGGACCTACAATCCTCCTGTCTCAGCCTCCCAAGTACTGGGATTACAAGCGTGCACTACCATGCCCAGCTGAGTAAAGACTTTTAAGGGGTTTGCAGTCTTTGTCTTCATTCTAACCCTAAATACATATATATATATATATATATATATATATATATATATATATATACCCATATTCATGGTGTAGGATAGCATATGTGTATATATATATATATGTGTATATATGACTACAGTGAATATAGACGAACTCACTATTTTATATAAGTATAAATATATATTATATATGTATGTATATTTATGTAGTATATGTTTATAGAGATGTGTAAAACAAAGGAAAGGGACATTTGGGACAAGAGAAATTATTTGCAGTAGTTCTTATAGAAACATGGTGCCTACCATGTTCTGGATTTTCCCATTTTTTCCCCTGAAAACTATATGGAACACCAAGAATACCAGCAGTACCGTTCTACTTAAAGTGAAAGCAGGGATCAGAAGAATCTACAGACTCCTAATTACATTTGAAGGCTGCCAAAGGGGAGTTGGATGGGACAGACGAGAAGAGAACTGAGGTCTCCAGCAACACTCCCAGGAGAGATCTTTGTTGAGGGCAAGGCGGGCTGCAAGAGCGCTGGAACCGAAGACTCAAGAGCTGGAAGAGACAGCAGGAGTCCACAATCACGGCACCAGGGGGCTGCAGATGGCTGGTGTCGGCAAAGCCAGAATGTTGCGACTTTGGGAAGTCAGGACGGTGCCCCTAAGCACCGCAGCACCTGCCGCTATTGGGAGAACCCTTCCTCCAGTCAGGTACTGAGTAAGGTCTTGCCCAGTGTGGGCCAGCTTTTTAATACTTTCCTCCTTTTGAATAAAAAAAAAAAAAGACCTCATAAAGTGGAAGGGAGACCAGTAAGGTAGAGGAAATGGAGGGGGTGGTGAGGCACCAGGGAATGAAATTGACCAAATTATGTTCTGTGCATGTATGAAGATATCACAATGGATTCTACTATTACATATAATTATAATGCATCAATAAAAGACCCACCTCGTTTGACTTTCGAAAGTGTCCCTGTTAGAGCCAGGTAAGGAGGCACGTGGCTTTAGTCCCACAGAATGTGGAGGCAGGATAACCGCTTGAATGCAGGAGTTTGAGACTAGGCTGGGCAAGATAGTGGAAGCGCCATCTTTAAAAACGCCCCTGCTGAGGCAGGTTATGAAGTTACCCTGGTCATCTCTATGCACACTCACTCACTGTGTAGCCTTGAACAAATCTTTCAAGTTCTATGATCCATTAAATATCTCACTGAACTGCTTGTTCTAAAAAAGACATCGTCCTCTTGGTATGTGGGAAGGAGGATGGTTCCAGGATGCCCATGGGTACCAAAATCCAAGCTCTAGTTCCCTAAATAAAATGGCACAGTGTTTGCCTAGAACACATGCACATCCTCGCCCAAACTCGAAATCATCTCTAGATTACTCTAACATCTAACACAATGTACATGCTAGGCAAATAGTTGTTATATTATGTTATTTTAGGATAACGACAAGGCAAAGTTCAGTTTTGTTTTGAATAGTTTTGGTATATGACTGGTTGAATCCATGGGTGTGGGACCTGTGGAGGGCTGGCGGTATCTGTGAGCTGCCTGGGACAGTCCCCAACATTTGCTGACAATCAACACATGAGAGTATGACCATGAGGATGGTCTGTCTCCCTCCGCAGGATTCCTGAGTAGAGGTTCTGGAGCTGTAGATTAAGTTGGACCAAGAGAGGGCAACTGAGTGGACCAGGACAAGTCTAAACCAAGACATGGTTGCTGGGGATGCAGTTAAGTGGAAGAATGCTTGTCTAGCAGACACGAGGGCCTGGGTTCAATCCCCAGAACTGGAAATAGGAAGGAAGGAAGTGAGGGAGGAAGGGAAAGGAGGGAGGGAAATAGGGACAAAGAAGGAAAGAAGTCACTGCTTTGTTTAGTGTCTGATAATATTGTTAAAGAGCAAGAAGAATGTACTTTGGAGTACGAGAGCAACGTTACACTTATTATGAGAAGAAAACACAATTACCCATAAATGTGCTTTGAAATTCACATCGAATGACTTTTCCATGAGTTCGTCTGGGCAGTCGAGGAACTTTTTGCCTGTTACGATTCCAGCGTTATTGATTAGGATGGAAACATCGCCAACTTCTTTTTTAACCTGAATTGAATAACAAGAGTAACACCATCAACGTATACCATCTAGGTTTTATTTTGCCATAGTTATATATATATATATTTATCCTTAATGGTGACAGAATTTATGCACTCTGTAAACGGTTTCCTTTGCTGAGTCGATACAGCGTTAGAGATCCAATTCTGATGGGTTCCCTCTCATTTCTCCATCTTCTGTTACGATGCTTCCAAAACTGAAATGCTACTTTCCTTCTATACTTCATGCTGTGATTAATAGCTTTTGTTCTATGCTCTGTATTAGTAGTGTTTCATTTTAATTAATGTGATGGGAAATAGAAGTAGCTTTTCTATTGCCAACTGGCATATTAGATCAAAATAGCACACGCAGGGATGGGGGGGGGGTAGGGAACAAACAAAGGGAAAGGATAATACACATACGTGTCCAGATTAGAATCTGCCTGTCCCGTTTTTATCAACAGACTGCTTTTTTTCTTTTTCACCTCAAACCTTTAGGTGTGAGATCTATGAGGCATGTTTACTGCTGTAATACTTGCCAAAATAGGTATTCAATCACTTTTATTTAGGAAACAAAAATTCTGGGTATAACTGGTGGCTCCACCCTGCAATAACCTGCCAGTATGCAATCGTGGCTCCTAGATAAGAAGTCCTTCAAGCCTTTTCAGGACTGATGACTGGAGGTGACACTGCCCCTATGTTTTTGCTTGTGTTCTGAAGCTTGTCGCTGTAATTCAGATCACACAGCAGCAGCACTGGCCCCAAAGTCAGAGGGAATCACCTATTGAATCTGCTATGTGCTCATAGAGGAGGCTCACAGAAGTCCTACCTGTATCTCTAGCTGTGTGTGTGTGTGTGTGTGTGTGTGTGTGTGTGTGTGTGTGTGTGTGTGTTACACAAAGTGTATCGCTGAGGCCAGGAGGAAGCTGCCATCTTTTTTGCCTGGTGTTTTGTGCAGTCTGGGTTCCAGCACCTCAGTGATGTGTGTTAGATGTTTTATACTAGGCAACTAGGTAGCCTAGGAAAAATTTAGGGTGAAATACAGACTAAAGTAGCCTTACATTTTATGCTAGAGTTTTCAGATAAAAGCCCTCAAAATAATCTAACTATAAGCCTTATTTGAAGAATAGCTGAAATAGTTCATGAAATCTAACTTGGATAGCAGTCAAGGATAGAAACAAGTAGACCATGCCTTCTTGAGGCAAGAACAAAAGCCAGAAATGGTTGGAAGACAGCGCGAGTAGCAAAGGCTGATGTTTGCTCAGGGTTAGAATGGAAAAACCAGAGGTCACACCAAAGAGAAACACGCAGGCTTAGGTACTCTAGCTGAACTTCTGATGACAAATGATAACATTTAAAAGTTTAAAAGTTATTCTCAGAAGGAGAACAAGTTGGCATTGTGTTGTTTTACAAAAACATTCTTTTATGTGTCTATACTGTGTTCCAGCATCCACTGAGGATGGTATCGTCCACGTTGGGCACCTATGACTGATGTGAATCCCCCAACCATGGAATCTCCCAACCACTGCTCATTAGCAGAAGCAGGCAGTGGGTGAGGCTGGCTTCTACCAGTGTGCAGGCAGTCTAGAAGTTTCGACATTAGGAATCAGAAATCAGTTTAAACAATTTTTCCAATACCACAAATAAACTCAAGCCTTTAGGTTTTAGGTGTTTTTGGATGTTACTGTAGCAATGCTGGGGGTGGTACACCAGCCAAACTGATTCTGATCAGACTTGTCTAAAGGCTGCAGACATTAAATATACAGTTAGGATGCTCCCACAGGCCACGTCAAGGCAAAGTGACGACCACCTCGCTCCCTCTGGCCTTGTGTGTACTGCTCCCATCTGAGTCGCCAAGGCTATGCTATGACCGAGGGAAACAGCTTTTAAAGTCATCGAGACTCGACAGAGATAAAGCACTGTCATACCACATTGAAAAACTCCCCCTTGGTCATTCTCCTAGGGGATACTTCTTAAAATTTTTCTGACACTTTCTGGTTATCTAGAATAAGTATTATTCTGGCTATCCAGAATAAGTAGGAATGATTGGCTTACAAATGTGGGGAAGAATGTGCTTCTCCTGGATTCAAAAGAACACATCATTCATCTCTCCAGGACCCCAAGGTGAGAAGAGCTGGAAAATGAACTAGTGATATGGCATGACTGACCACATCAGGAGCCAAGCGGCTGGGAGAGAACCGAATCACAGCTCCAGGGGAGGGCAGGCGGCCGTGGACATGGTGTGCACAGTAGTCTGCCCCATAGCTGAGGCGTTTCAGTGTATGAGTAAGCATGGCTATTGTTTAAGACTGGCTGGGGCAGTTGTTTGCAGACCAGCGCCTCCTATGTGTACATGCGAATCTGGGGCCTGGCCACACGGGGAGGCGGTCCCAGCAGAAGCCTGTGTGAGCCTGTCTAGTTTTGTACTCCAGACTCTACTGGGTAACCTGTCATCGGGCCTGGTAGTAAGAACGGTGTTTAAAAAAGGAAGACAAGAACTCACCTGGCCCTGACCCACAAACCTTTCTTTCCCCTAGGAGGTGAGGAGGAAGAACCAAGGAGACCTAGAAGCCATGAAAGAACGTTACAAAGTAGTTGGGCGGCCCTGCAGCAGGCTTGTTTGCTCCTTGCTTCTAAGTTGGGCCATTCTGGGAGCCATGAGTGGTGAGGAGTGTTGTGTGTGCACACACGCCAAGGGGAAGTCACCAAAATCCCCCCAAGGGGAAGGGATGAGTCGGTGTGAACTAAGACCCGCCTTATCGTTCGCATACTGGAGTTCTGGTGTCCTTGAGACTTTCTTTACATGTGCATACCTGTATGCTTACCAAAAAAGCTAAGGGTCTTCAGGGTGCGGAAAGTATTGATTTTCTCATGACTATTTTATGGAAAATATATATTCCAATAAAAGGAATAGTGTGTGTGTGTGTGTGTGTGTTTGTGTGTGTGTGTGGTGGTAGAAGAGGGATAGAAATAGTCTGGATTTAAAATCAGACTAAACGACTAAATATGGGTGCAAATCCTACTCAGTCACGCACCAGCTCTAATTCTGGGCAGGGTATTTAATATTCTTCTCTTCTTTCTCAAAGAAGGCTGCTGCCACCTGCTCCTTCTACTTGCCCTGTGGCAGGGGTCAGTACAGTCAGATGGTGGGTGGTCAGGAGCTCTACTCAGGAATTAGCGAGCTCAAGTCCTTGCTGTAGCTTGGCTATTTGTTATCTGTATTTCTTAGGTAAGCTATACACCTGCTCTTAGCCTCGGTGTCCTTATTTCTGAAAGGGGGTAATAACGGGTTTTACTTTATGGTGTTATGATACGTTGCAGACTACTTAACCAAGGAACATCTTGCATATGGTAAATACTCAAAAATTCTAATTCCTATTCCCCTGTAACATTTATTTTGAGTTAAAGGGAAAATTTTTTTTTAAGTTAAAGAGATAGGCAAATAAACAACAGAACTGATGTATGCTAAAGTTGTTTACATAAGGTTTTCACTACCCATGAGATACAGTGTGTCTCCAAGATTTACCTGATCAGCTATCTGGTACACCTCTTCTTTCTGGCTGCAATCGCAGGTGTAGGCATGGACCCTGGCGGCTCCAGCTTCCTGAACCATCCGGCGTGTCTCCTCGTTCCCCTCTGTGTTGACATCCCAGAGAACAAGCACAGATCCCAGGCGGGCGAACTGCAAGGCTAGGAGCCTTCCGAGTCCGCTCCCAGCACCTGTGATGAGGACTATTTCGCCAGCGACCTTCTTCCGTGGCCTTGGGATCAAGGCAAAAAACAGAGCCTCCAGAATACTAAATAATGATTTTCCTATGAAGACAAGCAGTTTCTGCACTGATTTTAGGTTGAAAGTCATGTTCTGGCTGACACCTATAAAGCAAGAAAGAGAGTTTTCTTACTACATAGAGTTCCACTTTCCAAAATTGCGAAAGCAACCAAGAAGACTGATTCGAACATCTCTTCTGGTAGCGGACTCTGAACTCAGAAAGAGCAAGAGTCCACAGGGAGCGTATCTTGTGCGGTTTTCACACACAGCCCAAGCTCTGCACATATCTACATACCTGCTGTGGGCCGTACATGCTGGAAATACTTATTAACCAGAAACGCTGACCTCCGCACCCATATTTAATGCAATGGATGCACTCATTATTTCTTCCTGCTTAACCTTTCTTCATAATAACCATGAGTCTTGTTGGCCAATTTGTTGTTTGAAGTCTTGGCCACATCGTTTTATTTATGACATAACTGCTACCATTCGGTTTTGTCTCCTTTTAGGTTTGTGCTTTCTCATTTGTGCTGTACTTCTTTAATTTTGCGTTTCTATTTAAAATCTGAGATTCAAGAGGAATATATAAAACTCTATTTGTATGAAGTGTTTGTTACAATAGTTAAGCTTTTTTGTTAGAGTTATTTGGGTCATGGTTTCAAAGATTCAGTCCATAGGTGGCCAGCTCCAAGACAGAAACATCAAGGGCATGGCAGAGGAGAGCTGCTCAACTCACTGCACAGGAATCAAAGAGAGGCAGGGGCACGCTTCCAGCCACACACCTCCTCCAGCCATGTCTGCCTCTGAACTTTCCTGCACGGGGGAACATGCACTCCACCTGTGAGCTTTTCTGGAAGACATTCCGGATCCTAACCACAGCAGTGTTTGAAGAGAAGTACTGGGACGTTCTAAACCTTTTCCGATGGATTCGCTATCAGCACCATATATCCCTTCCCCAGGTCTTGAGCACCCCATGCCACTCCGTCACTTACAGGACAGGGTGAGACAGACCTGGACTCCTGCCCAGCCTCTGCCTTGCCGTGAAGCCGGGGGCAGGCTATTTAGCCTTTATGGGCCTCAACTTCCTCATCTCTACCAGTCCTGTGGCATAGGGTGGTTCTACAGATGGAATAAGAAAGTTCTATGCTTGGCCACACTCTGGCCTCACAGGACGCACTTCACAGATGTTACCATGTTTCTCAGGTTCACCAAGAAGGCACTTTCCTGAGTAAATAGAAGGCTTCCTCTTGACAAACGCGTACAGAGCTCTGTGCTTACACCGTGCTATCAGTTACCCATGCTTTAGTGGGAATGTGTTCAGAAGATGTTTACTAAAATCAGTCGAGAAAGGAGGGAAAGTCTTTTATTTCCTCCAGGATGAGAAGACATGTTCCGCAGGGGCACACGTGCTGTGGGCGGAGCTTCCCTGAGTGGGCTGTTCACCTGGGAGGCTCGGATGGCAGCACAGATGGCAGGAGAGGGACGAAAGAGTAGCAGGGCTTCACCGGACGGGCTGACTGAGGGCCGGGTTGCTGCTAATGACACGGGTGACTGGTTGTTATCCACAGGAGGGCTTGGAGCACAGACACACTCTTAGGAAACTTCAAGTGTTGTAACTTGAGTATTGTTTCTGGTTCATTCTACAGATGAGGCTGAGGATCAGACAGAGTACGTATGTGACTCGTCCAAGGGTCCAAGGTCTCTGTGCCAGTCAGCACAGGGCCAGGCCTATTTGATAGGCTTACCGAGCACCAACCCCGTGTTGGTTCTGCTCTGAGTTCTGGGGCTAGGAGGGTGGCAGTTTCTCATCATCTGTGCAGCACCGCGACATCACTAGTTAACTAGCCTAGTTGAAGAGAGAGACCTTAAACAGATAACTACATCATTAAAAGTCACAGTGTTATAGAGAAAAGTATAGGATGTGACAAGAAATAAGATCAGGGGCTGATTCAGATTGGGCCTGGGAGCGAGCACCAGGGATTTGCTGGGGAGAGACCTTTAAGCAGCTACTCAAATGCTGAGTGGCAGGAAGTAGAGCGGCTGGGCAGCGGGTTGCTTGGCAGGGGCAGAATACTTTGTGTTGGGGCAGATTTGCCTAGCGTATGTAGGGCCGTCCAGAGAACAGGAGTGCTGGCTCCGGGGGATGGACATTTTGGTTGAGAGAAGAGTGTTTTCTGCTGTGGAGCACCGGGCTTCATCATGCTTTGAATGAGACCGCCCTCAAACTCTCTGCTGACTTTGCTCTGATTTATTTTCGCAGAGTAACTTTCAAAGGACTGATTGGGCCTCACGGGAGATACAGACCTTGCAAGGAGGACTCTCATTTTAAACATACTATGCTGGGGTGTGTACCTGCAGACCTGTGGGGGTGTTGCTCAGGCTGTGAATACTGCAACAGGGCCCTGGGGCATCCTCTGCCAACACTCCTTCCATTAGAAGCTCTCCATTGGGTGATGTGGTAGGTCACCAAGCCCTCTTACGGGCACAATGTCCTGTGAGTCCATGCCAGGAGGACAGAGGTCTACTCAGTGGTTTCCAGCTCTGGGGTGATGGACAGGAGTCTCACCATGGACCTGGGTAGCAGGGCAAACCTAATGCCAGGCCCTTCTAGACGTCCACGTTTCACTGTCAGAATGCTACCAGGCTGCAAGACCAAGAGCAAACCCAGGGTTTCTCACTGTCTTGGCAGGTGTCGCCCAGGTTCTTAAGAGCTCGCAGCAAAAGGCGCCCCCCATGGGAGTTTTAGGGTGCCTGCTCTGCACCCACAGAGGCAGTAGGATTAAAGTTTCGGTTCAGATTTTGCATTTGTCACTGACCTTCTCTGCAACTTTGGTAAGAAGTATTTTGTTATCTCTCAGTTTCTACCTTTTTTAGATGGTGATGCTAGTAGTGTATACACCAATATCTACTGCCCAGGGAGCTGCGGAGTGAACAAATCGATACCGGTAAGGTATCAAGGGGCGTTAGATGTCCTGCACTAGTTCACAGGAGCCGGGAAGGGATAGGCGAAGCCCTGTGCATACTCTTCTCCAGGGTGTATTGGTGGTGGTGGTGGTGGTGGAGTTGGCTGTATTTCAGAACCTACCGGGTTGCAGAGCAAGTCTCCTGGTCCCCCTCTGCTCCCCAATCCCCACGAGGTGGCACAACCTCGAGGTGGACGATTTGCTATAGCAGTGACAGTCCCATAAAGACCACAAAACAAGTCCTTGCTAGAACCGTGACGGATGTTTCTGCTGGCCAATGAACGAACGATCCCTGGCTACACCAATGACAAACTGTTAACAAAAGTAAATGCACATTTCCGGTTTTTAAAAAAAAAGACTCTTTCTGAGAAGATATGAACGCATTAAATTTCATCAAGCTCAAGCCTTACTTGATGTGTCCACCACCCCACCATACTCAACCCCAAAGCTGAGTTAACTCTCTTAGGTTAAGCAGGCACTTAACCCCTGCTTCCCCGGCCCCGGCCCCGGCCCCGCTGCAATTCTGTCCCGCTAAAGGCGGAAGGTCGGGCAGAAGGCGGCCACTGCTTCTGCTGGAGGGGAGGCGGGGGGGCGGGAGATGCAGGCACAAAGCTGCGGGGAGCACGGAACCTGGGAGACAGGACCCCAGGAGGGCACCCAGGAGGCCCCCGCTCTGTGCTCTGGAGGAGTGGGAGAGGGCAGCTCACCCCTGGGGGCTCGGGGTTGGTGGGGTGCGCTGCAGCCGGGGGCTCCCCGGAAGCGCGCTGCGCTGCCGTCCCGCGCTCCGCCCCCTCCCCGCGATCCCCTGCTGGTCTTCAGTTTCCATTGGCATGGAACCATGCGGGTACAAACCGCACCCCCCTGGCCCCAATCCAGCCCCAGGCCCGCGACCTCAGCTACTCACCAGGCTGGCTCCCCTGCCCGCCGCCGAGAAGCCGGTCTGGGGCCGCGGCGCCGAGGCGGGCGCGTTGATCCCGGAGGCCGCGGGAGCCGGGGAGGGGCGGTGCGAGCACCCCGCGCTGCCCAGGCCCGCGCCCCGGCTGCGCCCAGCTGGACCGCGGGCACCCCAACAGCGCACCGGTGTTTCTCCTAAGTTCCAAATTTCTGATCCTCAGGGTGCACCGGGGATTATTCAATCAGAACTTCCGGGTTGGAAGGGGCCCAGGTATTGGCGTTAAAAAGTTCCTTCCTCGGGGGCCTTTGCAAAGCCCAGGCCCCGTGACCCCGGAGCCCTGGAGTTAGAGACGCGAGGCAGGTTCGGGGGTCCCGGAGGGGGCGGATGGGGTCGTGGCTCTGGCAGCCAGCAGCAGCTCAGGACCCGGGTGTGGAGCTCGCCAGCAGTATTTGAATCCAGCACTAGGAGTCCAAAGGCATAGGGCCTGTGGGCGTGAACTTGCAGCCGCCAGGAGGTGGGTGGGTGCCGTCGGGAGTGGTGATCGCGCTGGCGGGTGGCCAAGGGGAAGCAGGCTAGGGAGACATTTGTTCTAACAAGATGAAATTGAGAAATGAAAAGCGTTAAGTCAACATTGCTCTATGACCTGTTTAGCGAACAGCTCTGCGTATCAAGATCTAGACAATATAGCCACCATCTATCTGCAAAGAAAAAAAAAATCCATTAATAAAATGAGCGATACAACCCCGACCTATCTGCCAAGAAAAAAAATAAGCCATGCGGGGTGGCGCACGTCTGTAATCCCAGTCCTTGGGAGGCTGAAAGAGGAGGCTCGCAGTTTGGAAGCCAGCCTCAGCAATTTAGCAAGGCTCTCAGGAATGCAGCGAGACCCTGTTTCGAAATAAAAAGTAAAATAGAGCGGGGGGGGGGGTGGCAAAGTGAAAAGTAAAATAGAGCTCAGAGGTAGAATGTTCCTGACTTCCCTCCCCAGCACTCCCACCCCCGCCCCGCCCCACATTCATTAGCAAAGTTGGCGAATGGCCTACTAAAAGCGTGACACAACTCAACAACTGAAAGGCATATCATGAAGGGTGGAGTCCCAAGGGTGTCCAGGGAACAGAGATTGCAATAAATTGTGGGGTACGGAAGGAAAGGGAGTCAGGACAGGTCGTACTTGGAATTCACCTGCGGGATAGGTAGGACTTGAAAGTGGGAAGGCTCACAGGAGCGCGGCCTTGGCTAACCTGCGTCTGGTAGGAGGGATTGCACAGTGGTTCTTTATTTGACCAAGAAGAAACAGCTAGATCTTAGAAGCCTGGGAAACCAGGCTCAGGGAAGAAAGAGCCTTGAGGGTCTTCCCAGTGTTGGGAAGTTGCTTGGCTGGGGGTGGGGGGAGTGTTTAGTGGCTCTTCTGTGGGAAGGTGAACAGAGTAGGCGCTGGGCGCTGGCTGCAGGTTATCATCATGAAGGGCAAGGGCTGGAAGCCGCAAGGCTTCTGACGAGGGGCGAGACACATTCAGGAACTGCACAGCGAGGATGTTAGACCTGCACCTCAGGTTCCTGCAAGGGTCTTAAAGCATGTACAGCCGGCCAGTTTGGAGGAGGAGGGGCAGCGGGCCTGGAAGGGCTTTGCAGACTGCAGAGAGAGAATGGGCCAACGGGCAACGCCCAGTAACAAGCTGAGCGTGGACTGAGATACAGAGAGACCGCAGGACGGGCGCTGGGTCCTGCCGGCTTTCGGAGCTCACATGGTAGATGCTGCAAAACACTGACTCTCCGTCATCTTCATGGCTTCCCCGAGCAGATCCTGGGCTGTCACTCTTCTACCTGGTCAGAGTTTGGGGCTGGACCTCAAGAAAGAAATCTCCGGCGTTATTAGAAATCTCATCAATACAAAACATGGGTGTAAGCCTTGGTGGGTGTACTGCTGATGAGTTAACGGAGCCAGGTCCCTGCTCCTTGGGGAAAACAGAGGATTGGTCATCGCCCTGAAAGTTAAGAAAGGACTTTTAAAGAGCCCATTCTGGTAAAGGAGGGGAAATGGACAGCTTATGATGGAAAATGTCTAATGAGCTAATGAAGATATGATAAAATAGTTTAACCACTTGTTCAGTTGCTCGGATCTTGGAACCAAAGAGATGGATGTGAAAGTTTCTTGCCTCTCAAATCGACAACTATTTTGAGAAAGGAGGATGTCTTCATATAGGAGTGGTATAGATTATTAAATTCTGAAGAACATAATGTATTAGGATCCAGAAAGGTGTATACCCTCTGATCTAATTCCACCCACAGTACTTTATCTTTAGTAAAGAATTTTTTTTTTTTTTTTTGCCTGCAGGAAGACAGATTGGATCACTGAAAGTCAGGCATAGAAAAGAAGCTTTTTCTCCACTGAATCATGGAATATGTTACCTTTTTAAGAAATAAGTTATTAATAACATTGGTCATTAATTTCTAAGAAATATGTGCAGGCAAATATTCTATAGCTATTTATAAAATCATGTTTTTCAAGGCTATGGAAAATACTCTTCACAGAGTATGAATTTTAAAAACATAATACAAGACTAATATATACTACAACCCATATTTTTATAAAATTTTATTTATGGGCATTAAAATACTAAAAGTGATTCACCAACATCTTAACATGTCTTATGGTCAAGTAGTGGAATTTTGGTTAATTTTAACTTTTTCCTGTTTTTTTTTCATTTTCCAAAGTTTCCATTATGAACATATTTTTATTTCATGATAAAAATATTTCTGAAGACACATACACAGATGGCAGGCTGCACATATATATTTATATCCTATTTTTTCCAAAATCGCATAGAAATGAAAAAGGACGATATAAAAATGTGATTAAAAACATAATAATGCTAGGGAATAAAATGGGGCTTCCAGTAAGGGCTGAGTAAAGGGTGGTAAGCAGATGGATCCCATTTCCAGAAATGAGAGCAGAAGAAACTGAGCTAAACCACACCCAGAGAAGGCATTACAACAGTGACTCACGCTTCTCAACAGAAAGCCAAAGAAACTCCAAATCAGTAACAGTACAGAGTAGAAATGGGATGGGAGGGGCACCCAGATGGAATAAAGACTGTTAATACAACAAACAAAGCTGCTAAAGTATTGAAATAAAATATAAGGGCATTGCTTTGCAATTTGGGGTCAGGCAAAACAGAAACCCAGACAGCATAAATTACTGAGGTGACCTCATACGACATGTAAACTTTTGTACAAGCAAGAAAATATAAGCCAAACGAAATGACAACAGACTAGTACCAAATATTTTTACATAAAAAACTGACCATTGTTAACAGCCAGAATGTAGAGCATTTCTATGAAACAGTTTGAACAAGACTAGGGAAAATTGGTGAAGAAAAACACGGACAGTTAACAGGAAAACACATACAAATGACAAAATATTGGAAAAGATGCTAGATTCCACTGCTTTTTTCTCATCCGTCAGTGTTCACATATTAAGAAGTGAGACAGGAATCTAGACTTGTTCTCACACCTTCCAGTGTGGGGGTGTGAGCTGATGGAGCCCTTCAGGGGTCAACTGCACAGTAGTTAGCATGCTTTCCCCCTGTTATTTCACTGAATCCTGTTTGTAATAGCAGAACACTCCATTCCTATTCCATTAATCATGGTGTGGTCATAAAATAGAATTCTATGAAGCTGACAAAAAGAAGCCAGAAATGTACTTCCTGGCAGGGAAAGCTCTCTGCTGTGTCACACGGGGGGAAAAGATGCAGAATTATTCCACTGAAGTTCAATGGCAATTACAGTGTGTGTGTGTGTGTGTGTGTGTGTGTGTGTGCATGCTCTCACTTGTATAATACAAAGGCATAGGAGATTAGATCTGAAAGGATTACACAATCAAACTGACCACAGATTTCACCTCCGGTGGGAAACAGGACTGAGGGAGGGCAGTGGAGCTGTCTTCCCCTGTGTTTCTGTATTGTTTGACTTTTTACAAATGTCATGTATTATTTTGTGATATTAAAAACAAAACAAAAACAGGTCTGAGTGTAGTAGCACACATCTGCAATCCCAGCACTTGAACTGAGACAGGAGGATCACAGGTTCCAGAACAGCATGCATAACTTAGTGAGACCCTGTTTCAAAATAAAAAAAATAAATAAATAATGAGCTAATAAATGTGTAGTAGGCTAATAAATATAAGAAAAAATGGGAGCCGGGCGTGGTGGCGCACGCTTGTAATCCCAGCATTCGGGAGGCTGAGACCGGAGGATCCGGGTTCCCGGCCAGCCTCAGCTACCTAGTGAGGCACTCCGCAACTTAGTGAGACCCGGTTTCAAAATAAAGAATAAAAAATAGGGCTGGGGGTATAGCTTGGTGGTAGACTGCCCCTGAGTTCAATCCCTAGTACCGAGAAAAAAAAAAAAAGAAAAGAAAAGAAAAAAATGGTGTAACCACATTTTTAACTTATAGGATCTTAGGACCCAAGAGATGCATATGGAAAAATTTCTTGCCTATCAAATGGACAACTATTTTAAGAAACCAGAATGTCTTCACATGGGAGTAGTATAAATTATGCAATTCTGGAGATTATATACATATCAGGATCAAGAAAAATATATGCCCTCTGCTCCAATTCTACCCACAGGACTTCTTATCAAAGAACTGTTTACCTTCAGGAAGAGAAACTGGGTGAGGATGTAGTTCAGTGGTAGAGTGCCCAGCATTCAATCCCCAGTACTACAAAACAAGCAGAAAACGCAAACTTTCTGTTTTAAAAAGAACTGTAAGAACATATTATCTTTAGCAAATAGTGGAAGAAGTCCATATATTTAAAATATATCCCTGTTACCAAAATGCTTTCTTTGGGGAGAAGGAAGTTATAAAATCCTCAGAGAAGGCCATCAGCAGTGTCAAGGCAGACTCGCTGTTCTGTGATAAGAGGGAACTGTTACATGGAACTGAAATAGGAAGCACACTCAGCTGATCCATGTGAGAGAGGAGGACAAACCATATGGGGGCCCTTAAGCCAAGAGGTGAGGAACGCGCATGTTTGTCTGGCCACCTTGCTGGGGAAGGTAATCATATGCCAAAGCAATGCAAACATTCCAGGAAGACACGAGGGCACTAGGCAGGATGGAGAGGACTAGGATGGGTGGAGCTTTCCGTGTACTGCATTGCTCAGGATGGCTGGGCAGGGAGCCCGAGCTTACTCCGCCTCTCAACAATGAGACAAAAGGACACGTTGTTATATGTTGGTTCTTGCTCTTCTACTTATTTCAAGATCAGTATCACTGCTAACAAGCTTTTTTTTTTTAATGACTAATCATGTGTGAATGGCATGGTAATAGATTTATGTAGATATGACCTAGATTGTTGGCCAAGCTTAAATCATGTTGGAAGATAATGCAAAGATAGCCAGTTTCTCATGGCCCAGATAAGTCTTTTTACTTAACTTTTCTTTTCCCTTTGGATTATATCTTTTTTTGGGGAGGGGAGTAGGGTGAGGTACTGGGGCTTGAACCCAGGGGCATTCTACCTCTGAGCAACACCCCCAGTCCTTTTTATTTTGAAACAGGGTCTTGCTAGTTTCCGGTATTTGGAAGGCATGTACCCCCACACCTAGTGGCTGAATTATATATTTAATTAGTGGAAGTACTACTAGTGAAGGGCGTTAACTGCTTATATTAGTTTTAGGAAAAAGTCATTTATGAGTATGTGACCAGCGTAAGGAGCAAGAGAGTCTCCTTCTTGTTCTGCATGTTATAAAATTCAGCCATGTTAAGTGTCCTCGCTAGATTTTAGTAAATGTATAGATTTGTGCAATTGTGCATTAACACAATTCAGTTTTGAACATTTCTATCACACCAATAAGTTCTGTTGGGAGTATTTGAAACTAAATAATTGGCTTTTTTTTCCCCGTAGTACTAGAAACTGAATGCAGGGGCGTTCTACTTTTGAGTTACAACCCCCCAGCTGTATATATATTTTTAATTTAAAACAGGGTCTCTCTAAGTTGCTAAGGCTGGCCTGAAACCTGTGATGTTCCTGTCTCAGCCTTCCAAGTACTGGGATTACAAGTATGTGTCACCATGCCCAGCTAATTGGCTAAAATTTATTGAGTAGAAATAAAGATGGTATAAAATCTGACCACAAACATATGTGATAACAAACTTGTGATTAGGTATTCTTGAAGGACTGTTTCCCCCACTTATATTTTTTTAATTTAAATCCAGGATGATGAGTAAGCTAGCGACTTCTCTCTCTCTCTCTCTCTCTCTCTCTCTCTCTCTCTCTCTCTCACAGGGACACAGGGACTCCTTTCTGGGATTTTAGCCCGTGGATGTTTTCCAGTCCATTCTCTTGGCTTTTACAGGCTGCTCAGGTTTGAATGTACCCTAAATGCTCATGTGTTGGAAACTTTATCCCCAAATTCATATGTTGGTGATATTTGAAAGTGGGTCCTTTGCGGAGGTTGTGTGGGTGGGGTTCCCTGATGGGACTGGTGGCTTTATTAATAAAAAGAGGAAGGAGACCTGAGCACATGGGTTCCTTTGTTCTTGCCATGTGATGCCCTCCATGTTATGATGCAGTAAGAAGGCCCTCACCCCCTCAACAGCCGGGCGTGGTGGTGCACGCTTGTAATCCCAGCATTCGGGAGGCTGGGACCGGAGGATCCGGGTTTGTGGCCAGCCTCAGCTACCTAGTGAGGCACTCCGCAACTTACTGAGACCCTGTTTCAAAATAAAGAATGAAAAATAGGGCTGGGGGTATAGCTCGGAGGTAGAATGCCCCTGAGTTCAATCCCCAGTACCGCAAAAAAATAAAAAATAAAAAAAAAAAAGAAGGCCCTCACCAGATGCCAGTACTCAGCTCTTGGGCTTTCCAGCCTCCAGAACTGTGAGAAATGATTTTTTTTTCTTTAAAATTTACCTAGTCTGGAGCATTTTTTTAATGTAGCAGAAAATGGGCAAGGGCACAAGCTTTGTGTTTATGCCTAGTCTCTCCATTGTATGAACACCTAGGACAGCAACACATCCCTTTCTGCCAACTCCCAACAAACCTAGCACAAGAGAGGCTTAATCCTCAGGACTTTTTTGGGGGGGGAGGGTACTGGGGATTGAACTCAGGGGCATTCTACCTCCGAGCTACACCCCCAGCCCTATTTTTTATTCTTTATTTTGAAACAGGTCTCACTAAGTTGCGGAGTGCCTCACTAGGTAGCTGAGGCTGGTCGAGAACCCGGATCCTCCGGTCTCAGCCTCGCAAGTACTGGGATTACAAGCGTGCACCACCACGCCCGGCTCCTCAGAACTTTTACTTTCTTATTTTCTAGGGTATGGATCTTATTTCTTTCCTGGAAGTTCAGCCAATTATATTAAGACAGTTTTATTTTCTGATCCAATACCGGAAGTCTTTCTCTGAACATCTCATTTTCCATATAACTAGGAATGGAAGTCATCATATTTATTCTTATCAACATTTTTCTTTGAGTTTCAAAATAGTATTTAGAATACTCAAGGATTCTCCAAGCTGTGTGTACATGGAAGGTAGCTATGCTGTACTACCAATGCAAGAATTGGGTACATGTTCAGGCACTGGTGGTGCCTGCCTATAATACCAGTACTTGGGAGGCTGAGATGGAGGATTGCAGGTTCAAGGCCAGTGCATGGTAACTGTGATTAATTTATTTTTTATTGTTGCTGATAATGATGATGATATCTAGATGAACACTTTGCCATTTACAATATTATTTAGCCTTAGCCTGTGCAGGCAATGTACTGCCTTCTCCTCCTCTTCCTCCTCCTCCTCTTCCTCCTCCTCTTCGTCATCCTCCTCCCCTTCCCCCTTCCCCTTTCCCTCCCCCTACTCCTCTTCCTCCTCCTCATGTCAATCCTCAGCCTTTCTGGCTGAGGCAATCACTGTTAAGAAGGTGTAATTGTGTGTGGGATTATTACGTAACAAGCTTTCATTTGAGCTCTGCTTATTGCAGCATCTGTCATTTCTGGCAGGATGCAAGATTTGATAACTTTAGGTCTATGGGAAGGTTTTCGTGTCCAATTGCAAAGGCTTACACTTGGTTTGGTACTCTGTGAAACTTCCCTGTAAGCTCTTTGGGACCTGAGCCCCTGGGTGGCAGTTGCTGGCTTCCAGAGAGACATCAGAGCACAGTGAACCTCGTCTGAGGGAGAGGCCCACGGACCCTTGTTGATGTGCTGGGGTTGGCTTCCTGAAGCTCCTGGTCTTTTGCCACCCCCATCCCAAGTCCCTCTGCGCTACCCACTTGTCCCCATGGTGCTTCCAAGGGAGCATTCAGTGTGCTGCAGGAGTCTCCAGCCCCAAGACAGACAGGCATACTCTTGCTTTTAGACTCCATATCGAAGAAGTTTAACAATACATCCCTATTCTTGAGGTACGTCATCCACAGACAGCTTCCACAGTATCAAATTTGTAATTACGGTTTTTGTGCATGTCATGCCTCCAGCTGATATTAACAATTTAAAAGTGGTAATGGTAATAACTTCTAGAGAAGCATTTCTTTAGACTCGCTACGTGGGAAGGTCTGTCCTCCCCAAGGTTTGATCAAGAACCAGCAGCTAGCATACTTGACTTCTTTCCTGTTAGGAGGTCTTTCTTTCTGTCCCTACCCATGTTCCACTCCTGTGTGAGTTTGGAACTCAGCCTGGATTCTTCCTGAAACATACCTGCTTCTGCTCAGTGGCATCCAAAGTGGATGACTGTCTCTGTGTTTTGGTTCCTCATCTGTAATAAAACTTATGGATTCATTAATACATGTAAAAACTTTAGAAAAAAATATCCGGCACATCATAGGTACTCAGTAAGTGTTAGCTATTAATATTTTTCACTAAAATAATTTATTTTTCACAATGATCGGAATAGGTCTGTGCTATTTTGCCACTTTGCAGTTGGGACAAATGAAGCTCAAAGAGATGAATTCACAGCTTACCAGACGTCACACTTAAAGTAAAGGGTAAAACTACATAAGGCTGCTTCAACTCTATGCTGTCAGGCTGACTCCACAGGCTAACCTCATAATGTTTTCTCTCCCCTCACATAGAAAACATGCAAAGCAGGACTCATCTACTTAAGTTGGTGGTCAGAGCCCCACATCCCAAGTTACTTCTCAAAACGACAGTTAGAAAAATTCTGAATTTAACTGATGGCCAAAATCTCCCAGATCGAACATCAACAACCTGTACTCTGTCACTTTCCCAGCTTTTCTACTTGTGAATTTCACTCGCCTGCAGCTTCCACAGTAGCCACTGGCATCCTGAACCTACCGTGACAGATTAAATATATTAGCAGATAAATGAGGACACAGTGTCTCTTACATGACAATACTGTCTATCAGCCTCTGTCTATCAGCAAGCCAGCAGTTCCGTTTCCTCCCGGGTTTCTGCTGATTCAAGGCTCAATGTAATTTTATGTCAAGGTCTCCTCTTCTTCCCCATCTGTTGTGATGTGGATCTTAAATGTCTTCCAAAGGTCTATATGCTAAAGGCTTGATCAGCATCCTCTAACTCTATTAGGTGATGGCGAAATCTTTAGGAGTTAGGGCCTAGTGGAAGAAAGTTAGGTCATTGGCAGTATGCCCTTGAAGGGGATTTGGGGACCTCAGCCCCCTCTTTCTTGTTTCCTGCTCTACCGTGAGCTCCTGCCATCATGTTCTGCCTTGCCACAGGTCCAAAAAAATAACAGAGCCAATTGACAATGAGCCAAAATAAATATTTCCTCCTTTAGTTGACTCTTTCAGGTATTTATGTCACAATAATGGAAAGCTCTGGGTACAGTGGGCAGTCACATATAGACGCTGATCCTCCATGCATGTGCGTGTCTTAAGTGGGGTCGGTGGGGGGAGGGCTTGGAGTGACACAATGTCCCAAGGAGGTGACTGGAATTGGATCTGGGCCCAGATGGGTGTTGACCAGGGAGTCAATAGAGGTACAGCTGGCAGTGAGAGTGGCTGTGCCTGCAGGAGAAAGGACCCCACGTGAGGTAGCCCCGAGATCTGGAGTGGGAGGTTGGCTTGCCTGTCCCTAAGCAGTTGCACAAATATTAACTCCCCTCTCTGAGCACCGGAACAGGAACCACCACTGCTGAGGCAGGAAACTTGGTCAGTCAGTCACTATAAAACAAAATTGCATTTATGAACTTTTCAATAAAGCATGTAAAACAGTTATCAGAATTCTTTCGAGGGTTACAATTCTGGTTTTGAAACTTTCTGCTGCCTTGCAAAGCAACTGTTCACAGCAGAGAAAAAACTTACAGATTGTTGCTTTGGGTGGGGAAGCACTAGTCTCATTCACTGTTACAATCCAGAATGACTCAGGGCTCAACTTAGAAGAAGAAAGATTTATTTGCTCACAGTTTTTTTTTTTTTTTTTTTTTTTTTTTTTTTTTTTTTTTTTTTTTTTTTTTTTTTTTTTTTTTTTTTTTTTTTTTTTTTTTTTTTTTTTTTTTTAGGGATTCTGGTTTAATTCAGTTCATGTGAGGCCAGAGTCTGAAGTGGAGAGAGGAGAGAAGAAAAAGGAGAGAGGGAAGAAGCTGCTGGAGGCCAGAAGCAGAGAGGGAGCAAGGGGGAAGAGGAACCATGTAACCCCACCCCAAGGCTAGGTCCACAGGGACCCTCCTTAGCAACCAAACCCTACTTCCAACATTGCTACTTTGTTTCTGTGAGGGCTAGGGGGTGTGTTACATTCAAACCATTACAAGCAAGCATTTTGAATTATGTACAAATCTCTAAGGCACTATTGATTCTTTGTATAATATCCACAGGTTGCAGGAAAAGTCAGAGGAAACATTAAAATGCTGTTGTATAAATTTGTATTTGACATGTATGAAAAGTTAAGTCTTTATAGAAAAATTGCTCCGTGAGATGCACTAGCTTTGGATGTACAAAAATTTATGTCTTGGAATAATTGATCAGAAATGCATTTTAATGTGTCCATACTATGTAACATACTGTTTTTGAAATGTAAAACATAATTTTTATGTATTTTTTTACTAACTTTGTATTGGTGCATTGTAATTGTACAAGATAGTGAGATTCACAGTGATACATTAGCATACTCTTAATAGTTACATCAGCAGAAACTTTCTTCTCAAAATTAAAAATTATTAAAAATTATCTGCCATCTTTTATTCCCAATAGAGTGACAGATGTTACTTTCCATTATATTGACTGAGAGTAAAGTTTCTAAAAGTATAGATTTTGATTATCTAACAAATAAATATGCAAAAAAGTAAGAATATTAGTCATGGCTTTCTCGAGGAACAAAACCCACAATAGGATTTATCAAAGTGGCTTACAAACTCATAACCTGTGTGGTCTCCAAGTGGCCACCTGGAGGAGCCAGTAGCTGCTCACTGCAAGATGCAAAGGCCTGGAAACTCCCTAGAGAATCTTTGGGGGCAGTCCCTGTTGGAAGAGAGAAGGACCTGGGGTCTCAGGTAATGGCAGCAGCAGATACACCTGCTCAGGAAGAATGGAACTCGCCTTCACACAGCGTCCTGCTTCTTCCCCTCTTTGTGCCATCTGGGCCCCAGCCTATTGGACAGTGCTGCCCACATTCAGGGTGGGACTTCCCCGTCAATTGGCTGTTGCACATGCCCATCATCTCATGAACACACCCTGAAGTCTCTTACTCCTAGGCACCTGTTAGCCCACTCAGAAACTGACAATCCAGATGAACCTTCAACGGTGAGTCGGAAAAATCTTATGAACAATTAAGTTATCACATTTTAAAATTATTGTTAATTTATTATATCAGATTGCAAAATCAAAAAGTTTAGTTTTTCCTAATTTGTAAGTTTCTGCTGTTACTTCTGTGGTAGAATGATCACTAGTATATAAATAACACAATGTTTTTTTAAAGGAAGAAACTTTCTATTTTAGTGGCTTTTATGGCACTTTCCCTCAGCTTTTTGAGCCTGTCTTCCTGACTCGCAGACCCCCTCCCTGGAGTGCCATGACGTTAGTGGCGAGCACAGAGCTCTGGGAACCCGGCTCCTGTTCCTGACACTGGCGGGCTGGAAGGATATTTTCCTCATTTTGAGAGAAAGCTGTGCACAGCCCTTGCGGTCCTCTCTCCCTCATTTCTTTGATTCGCCTCTAGTATTCGCTCCTTTTGTCATCCATGTGGGGGTGGCTTTCGTGGGCCAACTCTGCTTCCGCCTTGGGTGCCACACGTAGTGTTTTGTATCAAATCTCCATAGGCTTGCTCACTGTAAAAGCTTGTGAACAGAAGGGAAAAACAATTCATATTGGATAACACAACATAAATGCAATACATTTCCATTTTATAGTTTGTTTTCCCCTTGAAAGCTCCTCTTCTCTCTAGCTGGCTCACCACAATTTTCTTTCTCCACGGAGTCTCTCCAGAAGCCTTCGGGTGCCCTGACCCATGCAGGCCCAGCCCTAAACTTGCATCCCTGTGTCAACCAAAGGACAGTCAGTCGTGGGCCAGGACCAGCTGCTGTTCTCAGTTCTGCTTCTTGGTTTAGGGAAGACTTGTTCCAAGAAGTTTCTAAAATCCCTCCCAGGAAAAGCATGTTTTATCCTAAGGGCATAATTCTTCAAAGAAAAGATATTTCCCCTTTTCTTTCATCTTCTTCACTTTCCTTTCATTATTTTCTTCTAAATTCTGCAAAGTTACCTTCAGACTGTCCTGTTCTCTTACTGAGTTTTGTCTGGGAGTCAAAAGTACATTTGATAGTTTCACAAATCCTTATGCTTGGCCCTTGGGTTCTCAATAAAGATTTATTGCAAGAATGAGTCCTGGGTAATTCCGTTACTCCCAAAGATCTTCAGGACTGGAAGACACCCAGCTAGTTCACCACTCATTTCTTTTGATTTTCAGAAATGGAAAACTCCATTAACACTCAGAAGAGTCATTTTAATCTTGGGCAGCTGTTACTATTAGGAAGTTTCTTCTTACGTGAAGCCAAAATCTGTCTTCTTCCCAGTATTAAAGAAAAGAAAAGGCTTGTTTTTAAAACACGGACTCTATAAAAGAAGGCACTTTCATTTTTCAAAACCCTTGAGAGAGTCTAGTAGGCAGAGTATAGAAAACTTCTACCTCATAAGCTTTTAAGATTATTTTTTAGGGATTTGATTTTAAAAGGGATAATTACTTATTAAGTAGTATTTTCATGTGTTCTATTTTATTTTGCAATTTTGACTATTCTTATTGCATTGAATTAGGAAGACTTTTGTGGGATAAGAGGAATTACCGATTATAATACTTTTCTATTGCATAAATGCACCTCCATTTTCAAAGACTGGCATGCCCAAATGAACCCTTACTTCTCCAAACTGACATATCCATGGAGTGTGTGAGGTACACAGTGCTAGTGAGGTGGGGCTGCACGTGGAAAGTTTCACTGTAACCAGGTACTATTTGAGAACTTGGTGGCAGAAATGATAGAAGTGACCAAATTGCAGTCCCACTTAACTCAGGGTTGCTGATTTTGTTAGCCAGCTCTCATGGCTGTTTGTGAAGATATGGGACAGAGATGTCTCCTACATAACAGTTGGCCCTCCATATTTTCAGGTTCAGATGCATCCAACCTCGGATAGGAAATACTCAGAAAAGAAATTTCAGAAAGTCACAAAAAACAAAAATTCAGTTTACCACGGGCCAGGTACTATGCTGAATCCACATCAACGAAGTGACGTGTTGGCTTAGAAGTGAGTCTTGTTGGTCATCTAGAGATTATTTAAAACATACGCGAGAATGCGCATAGATTATATGCAAGTGCTGTGCCATTTCATATGAGGGACTTGAGCATCCTTGGATTCTGTTATTCGCAGGGGTCCTGGAGCAGATCGCTTGCAGAGACCGAGGGACCCTGTATTCTGAAGTTTCAAAGATACTGAAATGGGAAGGAAAAACACAGTCCCCACCAGAGAGGCCTTTTATGTTCAGCTCAACATTCTTACTTGTAAATGCTGTAAACTTTTGGAAGAATATTAACCAGGAGATAGAGCAAACCAAACCAAACGTCTCCATGCGGCTAACGGCAATCAGAAAGCTCTTGGACTTTGTTTAGTGACTGCCTGTTTCACTGCTCTGTTTCTAGTACCATGCAGTAGGTACTCAGTACATGTGTCTTCATGGTGAAATTCAAAGTGATAGAGGCATACATGCCTGCAGCTCTTGATGTATTTCCCTCTGTATCCCTACCCCCTTCCTCCCGTCACATACATGTTAGCAAGGTTGGCAGTGAAACCTTGTGTTTACATAATTTCATTTGAAGTATTCCCTTCCTCAATCCTCATTTTCCCCCTCCACATTCCCTTTCCACTATTTTACTGTTTTCTCTCTTCATTTGACAGAAGTCCCTTTGCTTCCTAGTTTTGTTCTCTCTTCCACATATGAGAGAAAACATAGGACCCTTGACTTTCTGAGACCGATTTATATGCAGCATAAACAAAATAAAATTTTACTAAGCCATAAAGAAGAACAAACATATAATTTGCAGGAAAACATATACTTTTCTAAAAAAAAGGCAGAGAGATGTCAAATTTTATTGTTTATACTTACAAAGATGTTAAAAGTTTATTTTCCTTACAAATATTGCTTGTTTTTCTAGTAGGTCAATGTATTTTCAAATCTCAAGTTAGACTATGCATTTGTTGCACAAATGTATAAATATTATTTCCTAAATAATAGAACAGACCTTAAGTGGTGAGCACACACTCCTCAGATAACAGAATGCATCCTGTAACATGTTTGGAATATCGGCTTTTGGTTTTTACCATCACTCACTAGCTTTTGAAGCTGAGCGAGGCAAAGTTAGATGGATGTTTAGCAATTGCAGATCAATTTCCACCAGCACCTGGGGACCATCATGGTTATGCATCTTGTGAAACAGTGACATGTGTTTGAAAAGGGGGTTTGTATAGTGTATCCAAATATACCGATGGAGACAGAATTTTATTTCCTTTATTATAAAAATAAGTTTTGTTCACAAATCAGTGTTATAAGTCTAATGTATACTTTTTTGGTATGGAATAAAGTGTAAGGGATTGTTCAACACATTGAGATGCAAATAAAATTGGTGATTTATAGATATAGTTTATTGGACAGGCAGGTTCAGCTCCACTGAGGGCCTTCATGTGGCCCTCTATTTAGTGGGAATTAATAGGAAACAGAAGCTTTCATTTTGTGAAGTAATCACTATTTTTCTTAATTATAAAATTAATATAGACCTTTAAATCTGATGTTGAAAAATTATCAGCCTAAAACACTAATTGATAAGGTTGTTACCCATTTTGTACATGCACAGAGCACAATTTGCTCAATTTCATTTCCCAGCACCTTTCCCCTCTGTCCCCTTCTCCCTCCCCCTGGTCTCCTTCCTATACTACTGGTCTTCCTCCCATTTTTCATGAGATCCTCTTTTACCCCATTTTCTCTCCAGCTTCTATGTATGAGAGAAAACATACAACTCTTGACTTTCTGAGACTGACTGATCTTAGCATAATATTGTCCAGTTCCATCTATTTTCCTGCAAATGACATCATAATTTTGTTCTTGTGTATGTATGCATGCACGTGTGTGTGTGTGTGTGTGTGTGTGTGTGTGTGTATGTGTTGATGAAGGCCTAAATTAGTTTCATAATTGGCAACTATGAATTGCACTGCTATAAATATAGGTATGCATGTATCTCTACAGTGTGCTGATTTTAATTCTTTTAGATAAATACTGAGGAATAGTATAGCTGAATCATATGGCGGTTCTATTCCTAGTCTTTTGAGAAATCTGCATACTGATTTTCATAGTGGTTGTACTAATTTACAACCCCAACAATAATGTATAAATGTTCTCCCCTCCCGTTTCCTCACAGCATTTGCTAGTATTTGTATTTATAATGATTGCCATTCTAACCTGAGGGAGATAAAATTTCAGTATAATTTTGATTTACATTTCCCTGATTGCTAAGCTGCTGAACATTTTTTTCCCAGATAATTATTGGCCATTTATATTTCTTCTTTTGAGAAATGTCTGTTTAGTTCATTTGCCCATTTACTGATTAGATTACTTGTATTTTTTTGTGGTGGTGTTTTTTGAGTTTTTTATATATTTTAGATGTTAGTCCTCTACAAGAGAGGTAGCCGGCAAAGGTTTCATCCCATTCTGTAAGCTCTCTATGCTCTCAACTGTTTTCTTCACTATGCAGAAGCTTTTAAATTTGATGACATTCCATTTGTTGATTCTTGGTTTGATTTCCTGAATTTTAGGGGTTATATTGAGGAAATCTCTGTGCCTACATGTCAGAGAGTTGGTACTATGTTTTCTTCTAGTAATTGTGACGTTTCTGGTTAGGGTGAGTGATATGGATCTGGTGTCATTCTTTTGCATACTGAATCCAATTTTCTCAGCACCACTTGTTAAAAGGTCATCTTTTCTCCAGTGCATTTTTTGGTGACTTTGGCAATGATCAGATGACTCTATGTGGACTTGTCTGTTTCTTCTATTCTATTGCATCAGTCTGTTTATCTGTTTTTATATTAGCATCATGCTGGTTTTGTTACTATAGCTCTGTAGTATGCTTTAAAAGTGGGCATTGTGAGACCTCCCGCAGTGCTCTTTTTACTTGAATTGCTTTGGCTATTCTAAATCTTTTATTCTCCTCTACTGGTCTCCCTTCTATTTCTATGAGATCACATATGAAATTCATATGATTCCATGTGAAATTTAGGACTATTTTTTGTAGTTCTGTGAAGAATATCATCAGTATTTTCATAATTGAATCTACAGATTGAATCTGGTAATATGGCCATTTTAACAATATTAATTCTCCCTATCCATGAAGGTTTTCCTATTTTCTAGTGTGTTCTTCAATTTCTTTCTTCATTGTAGAGTTCTTTTACCTCCTTTGTTAGATTTATTCCTAGATATTTTATTTTTATTTTCTGAGGTAATTGTGAATGGAATTGTTTTCCTGATTTTTTTCCCCCAGTGTATAGAAAAGCTATTGATTTTTGAATGTTGATTTTGTATCCTGCTACTTTCCTGAATTTGTTTATTAACTCTAGGTCTTCTGGTGGTGCCTTTTGGATCTTCTCAGTATAGAATCATATTATCTGCAAACAATGGTAATGTGACTCCTTCTTTTCTGATTTTTATCCCTTCAGTTTACTTCCCTTACCTAATTGCTCTGGCAAAAACTTGAAGTACTATATTGAATAGGAGCAGTGAGAGTGAACATCACAAGTTCATGACTTATAATAACCTCTTTCCTAAAAGTATCTTATATTTATATTTTAAAATTAAACTAGGGCCAATTTGCCTGGTTTTATAAATATATGTTCAGAGTCCAGTGAAAAGCCTGTCATACCCTTAATTATCAAAAGTGGCTAGATCACTTAAATGTTTAGAAAATATGAGCATTGTAAATTGTCTTCTGAGAATAAGGTTAGCACTTTTGAAAACTTCAGTGGTCCTTGGATGTTTTCAACATTAGAGGGAATTCCCAATCATCTAGCAATTTAATGTCTTTTTTTGGTTACTACTTTTGAAGTTTGAGCTATTGGGATTTCCTCTGTTTCATCCTGAAGTTCATTTTCCTTCTCTCTTCCTCTGAAAGAATTCATGCAAGTATCCACCCCGAGGTACTCCGCAAGCGCAATCATCATTTTTGGAGACATTAATCTAGAGGAAAGCAGAAAAACAGTTACAATCCTTTAAGATCCTTAAAGTAGTTGAAGAGATGACTTTGCAAAGATTAAGTGCAAATCATACGTCTGGAATGTCACTCAATGGAGGGGTGTGCAGAACAGTGCTACTGTGTCACAGCTGAGGGCCACTGCCATCCCGATGGAAGGCTGTTAATCATCCCTGGAGCTTTGAAAAGCCCCAGTGTATCCATATATCATAATCTTTGGTTCTTTGAAAAGACCAAAAGGCCCCTTATTTTCTAGACATATCCTTATTTACCAGACCAACAAACAGTAGCTAAAACTAAGCAGAAAACCAGGTCCACTTAGCAGACTATCTGGGGGCAGCACCCAAGAATCAGTAGTGTTGGATGTGGATGAGGTAATTCTGAGGTTGAGAATCTTGATTGTAGAGGCCCTATCTCCAGATCACTTTTGCTGAGATCAGCCCACTTCCTCTCAACTAAACTCAGCAAATATTTACTGCCTGCTTATTAGACAGTCCTAGGCAGGAGCACAGGGCAGGGAACAATTCAAAAAACATGTATTGTCCTCCGGAAGTGTGAAATGTGGCAGAAGACCACATTGTTATGTGAACTGCAAAAGGCAGGTATGAGTGTCACGGGATCGTGCAACAAGGGATTTGACTCACCAGGCAATCAGGGAAGCTAAGTCTGAATAGGAAATGTGTTGGATAAATTGAAATAGAAATCGTAAAGAAAGTACGGTATTTGGCAATGATATAATTCTGAAATGCCCCAAAATCTAAAATGTTTTGAGCACCTAGATGATGCCACGAATGGAAAATTACTGCCTGACCTAATGTAACAGGTCACAGTCAAAATACAGGAAACACTGAAAAATATTACGTAAAATTTCCTTGAGGCTGTTTATTAGGCGTATATGGAAAAAAAAAAAAAAAAAAAAGAAAGAAAGAATCTTGTGTTTAGACTTAGGTCCCATATCTATATCTCCAAAATCTAAAGTAATCATAAATCTGAAACACTTCTGGTTCCAAGCATTTTGGTTAGGGAAATACCTGGAACAGGCAGAGGGGACGAGCATGTCCTGATGGCGAAAGCTTAAGTTGTGTAATTAGATTGGAAATTCTACTTCGAAACCTTATTCCAATACATACTAGCAGTTCAACCTTGAAAATATTACTTTCTTTAAACCTCAGGTACCCCAGAAGTGATAAAATTCATGCAAAACTCTCAGCAGAGTAACAGGCACACAGGAGGCCTGCATACATATTAGATGTGAGTCTGGGCCAAATCTGTACCCTAATACGCCAGAGTGCATTGTTCAGGTCTTGTAGGACGCGATGGCTTTCACTAAGTGAAATAAGGAAGTTGCCAAGTACTTTTAATATTTTTCTAGAAGCACACTCAGGATTTTTAGATTTGTTTTCAAAATGGAACTCTACATGAGTCAAACTAAGTAATTTATCAAAGTAAAAACACACACCAAAAAGTAAAAAAATAAAAAAACAAACCTTCCAAATAATTTGGGTGCTATTTGTTTCTGTGTTGAATCAAATAAGATGCATTCTGTAATGCCTGATGTTAAATGTTGTCAGTCACTGAAGTAACACAGCTAACAATAGTACAATATAAACTGCCTTTGCACTAAATTCTTCCTCTCTTCATTTAAAAAACAATGTGCAGTTGCTCTCGATATCAGAGAAGTAGCAAAGAGTGGACAATTTGTTCACAAATAACCAAAGGGATTTTGAGGTCATTATTAACTTACTGCTTAAGGACCATTGCAAAATATGAAAATTTTGGTATTAGGAGGTAAACTTGTTCCTCTAAAATAGCAGTGAAAATTTTTTGTGCCACATACTCCTGCTTCAATAGAGGTAACAGGAATGAATACCTGGAATGATAATAATAAAGTCACGTCACCAGAGTCATATTTTTTACAGTTACTATGAATATCATTATTAAATTCAGACTTGGAAATAAAACAGATAGCGGCAAATAGTAATAATTGTAAATAATCACAATATCTATCGTATATACACTTTTATAAAATATATATGTACTTACATTATATACATACATAATATTACAAATATTGCTGATTTACAGAATGTCTAGTTCAGGATTTACAAATAATAGAGTATGTGCTATTTTTTGTTATAAATTCCGTGTGGTCAGTTACTTTTGACAGGATGCTCTGATTGACTTTTGCTGAATTCTCGCATCACATTTATTCTACTGCATGGATATGCTGTGTTTTGTTGATCAATTGATGGATATTCAGATTATTTTCACTTTTTAGACGCTATGAATAATGCTGTATAAACAATAGTGTACACTTTTTTTTGAGGGGACATTTTTTCATTTCTCTTGGACAAATACCCAGACTTGGAAGTTTTGGGTGATGTAAGTACCTCTATTTTTAATGTTTTGAGGAAATGTGAAACTATTTTCCAAAGCAGGTCACTAGTTCACAATACATCAGCAATGTATCAGGTTCAATTCCTCTGTATCCCCACCAAAGCTTGTTATTGTCTCTCTCTTCTATTATAGACATCCCAGTTGATGGAAAGTTACTTATATTTCTAATATCAGCTTTATTGAGATATAACTCATATTTTTATTTTATTTATTTAGGTACTAGGGATTGAACCCAGGTGCATTCTACCTCTGAGCTATATACTGGGTTGCTGAGGGCCTCCCTAAATTGTTGACACTGGCCTTGAATCTGCAATCTTCCTGTCTCAGCTTCCCAAGTACTGGGATTACAGGGATGTACCACAATGCCCAGCTAAAACTTAATCATTTAAAATGTATTATTTGAGTCGGGCGTGGTGGCGCACGCTTGTAATCCCAGCATTTGGGAGGCTGAGACTGGAGGATCCGGGTTCAAGGTCAGCCTCAGCTACCTAGTGAGGCACTCTGCAACTTAGTGAGACTCAGTTTCAAAATAAAGAATAAAAAATAGGGCTGGGGGTATAGCTCGGAGGTAGAATGCCCCTGAGTTCAACCCCCAGTACCACAAAAACAAAAACAAAAAAAACCATAAAATGTATTATGTATTGACTTCTTGGTATATTAAAACATTCTTTTTTCTCTAAATCCAGAACATTTTCATCACTCCCACAGAAACCTCATACCCATTTGAAGTTCCTTCCCATCTTTCTATCTTCAGTTCCTGGCAACCCCTAGTCCACTTTTTGTCTCTGTAGATTTGCCCATTCTAGACATTTCATATAAGTGGAATCATACAATAGATGGGCTTTTGTGTCTTTGTGTCAATCCTTTTTTGTGTGTCATTGTTCATTGTGAGGGTTATGGTTAGATTTAGAATGACACCTAAGGAGCTCGTGAGTTGGTGTTTGGAGTTGGTGTGATTGAGTCATGAGGCTTGTAGTACAGGCAATGGATAAATCCGGTGTAATGGGTTTGTCTAGGTGGTGGCCTAGGTCGGTAGGATATAGCTGGAGAAGGTGGGTCCCTGGAGGTGCGGCCTGGGGGATTATACATGCGCCCTCCTCCACTTGCCCTTGTTCTCTCTGCTTCTAGACTGCAGGACTTGAGAGCCAAGCCTTGCCATCTGCCTCTCTCCCCTTCGCACGGCCATGACTTGAGCTCCAAACCCCCAAACCTCCCCAAACCATGAGCAAATAAATCTTCCTTTCTCTAAGTTGTATAGTCAGTTCTTTAGATTATAGCTGTGAGAATGCTGATTCAGGCAACAGGTGTATAGAAATGCAATGATTTTTGTATATTGATCATGGAATCGCTTGTAATCCCAGTAGTTGGAAGGTTGAGACTGGAGGATCCGGGTTGGCGGCCAGCCTCAGCTACTTAGCGAGGCACTCCGCAACTTAGTGAGAGCTTGTTTCAAAATAAAGCATAAAAAATAGGACTAGGGGCTTAGCCTGGAGGTAGAATGTCCCGGGGTTCAATCCCCAGTACTGTGCAAAAAAAAAAAATGTTGTCTGAGAATAAAGATAATTTTTCTTCTCTCTTTCCTATCTGCATAACTTTTATTTCATATTCTGCCCAAGTGTCCTGTTAAATAGGAGTTGAATGGGAGTGGTGTGTGTTTACATCCTTGTCTATCTCTTCATCTAGAGGGAAAGCTTTTAGTTTTCGCCATTAAATATGATATTATCTGTGGGTTCTTCATTGATGTCGCTTATTAAGTTGTGCTGGTCCCTTCTATTTCTAGTTTCCTGAGTGTTTTGTAATGAAATGGTGTTATATTTTGCTAAATGCTTTTTCTGGGTGTATTGAGATGATCATGCTACTCTTGTCTTTTATTCTTTTGGCCTTAAATTAGATCATTTGACATAATAAACCTACCTTGCATTTCCAGTATCAATCCCACTTAATTGCGGCATATTATCATTATTACATGTTACTGACTTCAGTTCGCTAGTATTTTATTGAGGACTTTTGAATTTAGGTTTGTAAAAGGTATTACTCTTTAGTTTGGCTTCTTGTGATGTCTTTTGTTCTGTGTGAAATTGCCTTTGTGGAATGACTTGGAAAGTGTTCAGCCCTCTTTTTTTGTGGAAGAATTTTGAAAATATTGGTATTTAATTCTTTTCAAATTTGTCTGATAGAATTTCCCAGGAAGCCATCTGTACCTGGGCTTTTATTATGTAAGAATTTTTTAGGTTGCTAATTAAATATTTTTGTTTTAATTTTGTTCAGTGGTTTTTCCTTTTCAAATCAGTTTTGTTAGCATATGTCTCCCTAGGATTTTTTTTTTACTATGCTGGGCATTCAAACTATATCCTTAGTTTTACTGTTTGTATTTCAAAACTTCAAATAATCAGATGCTAGTTGATATACATTAGAATATTATAGAAGCAAAGATTATTACAAGAATTCACTTACTTGGTTGTGCATCCCTCAAACATCCCAGTTGTTATGAAATAGGGGCAAACAATGGTGGTTTTTATGTTCGTTTTCATTGTCATAGTTAATTCCAAGAAGAGAGACTCAGCAAGGCCAAAGGCTGCAAATTTACTTGCAGAGTAATCTGGAACAAAGTGAGGAGCCATTAGTAATGGAGATTCACAAGTTAGCTCTTGGAATTATTTTTAAAAATAAACTCCTCTCCTTTCTCTGGTTTTTCCTTGAACACAGAGCATTGCTGTGATTTATATGGTCAAACATTCCACTTCTGTATCTCCATGGTGTATGACCAACAAAAATATGGAAATAGTTTTGGTTCTTTTAACTCCAGAAGATGCATGAACCGATAGGAACATTCTTTTTTTTTTTTTTTTTTTTGTGGAACTAGGATTGAACCCAGAGGCATTCTACCTCTGAGATACACCCCCAGTCCTATTTTTTAAAATTATTTATTTATTTATTTATTTTTGCAGTGCTGGGGATTAAACTCAGGGCATTCTACCTCCAAGCTATACCCCCAGCCCTATTTTTTATTCTTTATTTTGAAACCGGGTCTCAGTAAGTTTCGGAGTGCCTCACTAGGTAGCTGAAGCTGGCCTTGAACCCGGATCCTCCGGTCTCAGCCTCTCAAATGCTGGGATTACAAGCACGCGCCACCATGCCTGGCTTATTCTTTATTTTTGAAACAGAGTCTCACTGAGTTGCGGAGGGCCTCACGAAGTAGCTGAGGCTGGCTTCGAACCCAGATCCTCCTGTCTCAGCCTCCCAAGTACAGGGATTACAAGCGTGCGCCACCACGCCCGGCTCTTTTTGTTTTTTAAAAGAGGGGAGTATCTTTCCCCATCACTGCTCTTATAAGTAAAGCAAGAGAAGTGAATGCTGGCATTATAAACAGAGCCACATGCTCTACTGGCCTTCCCTTAGTGCATGAAGAGCCTCTCTCCATCTTGGAAGAGTCCTAATTTCTGGGTGCTGTCCACTGGGGGGTACAAAGGCACATGGTAAAATAAAATGCTCACCTGCCAGTCCATTAATGCCGACTAGCCCAGCCGCACTCGAAATACACACCAAGTGACCGTGATTAGTTTTAATCATGGCAGGAAGGAAGGCCTTACAAGTCTAGAAAATATAAGTAGACCATTTAGCCATTTCATTCATTTATTAATTTATTTGTTTATTATTTGATACATTTATTAATTCATTTAATTCTTACTTAACTATCATGATGTGATAAGATAGATAGCAGTAGAAAACTCATAGTCACTGTTCACAAGGATCTTAGAGTTTATTACGTGATCAAATATAAAAGATATCATGTGGTTTTTTCCTTTGAATGAACGGTATTAATTGAATTAAAGGAGCCTTTTATGTTTATGGTTAATCAAAGATCTTAAAACTTAGTTTTCTACTAATCTGAGCTCTTTTATGTACTTTTCAGCAGTTTGTATTAAACTGCTTCACCCCAGTGGATTGGTAGAATGGAAAAATTGCTTGAGGAAAGGTGAATTTCAATGCAAAGTAAATACATCCTGGTAAAGAAGGTGCTTTGGAATTATCTACTATGAATTAGATATAGTCTTATCTATTTTAATGAAATTCATCCTCAAGCAAAATATTAATTCAATGTTCTAATCCCCATGCCATGAAAATGTCTGAGTTCTATTACGTCTGTATTTCAGAGGTTTTCTTAGAGACATTTCCATTCCTTCTTTTCCCATTCTCAGGGTCTTTTGTTTAAACCTTGTTCCTAAATAATTATTCAAATATTGAAAATAAGGCAGAGATGATTACATGACTTTCATCATGTTATAGAATCTTCTAGTAAGCTTGCTTTCACTTAACTCTCTGAGGCATGCAAATTTGACTAGTAATGATTAGGACCAAGACATTTCACAATCTTGTAAAATTAGAGGTTAACATGCAGGAAAATAATCAGTGTGCTCTTTTCGTTTACTAGAAAAGGTAATGCCAGAGGTAAGAGTTTAGCAATCTTATTTTAGCATGCCTTTTCATATGACTACGTAAATCCAACTGTCTGATAGCATCAGCTTGCCAGGTAGGTCACTTTGCAGATTGTCCCAGGAATGAGTTCAGTAAAACTTTGACAATGCTTATAAATTATTTATATGATATTTATGATTTCAACAGTGCCAGCACTTCACATTTATGGTTTTGGACAGCCTGCCCAGATGTGCTTACCAATTAGAGCAGCCACTGGATCAGAGCACTGCACCTTTGCTTTCGAAATCATTTTGTCTTACTTGTTCTATAACTGCTGAACTAGTGGGTGAATTTCTTCTTAGAGGCAGACAGTTGGGTCTGACTTTCTTGATCAAGCACAGGGCAATTAATGCATCTGTTTTTTCTGCCTTTCAAAAATTAAAAACTGGAAAATCTTGTTGCATCACTCATGACTAGTGGTTGGCTAGAAATGGCAGGAGCTGGCTATTAGCTTTCAGCACTGAAGTGTGAAGGGTGCAGCTTTGCTTCCTAGAGAACACCTCCTGATGACCACCTGGTAGACTTGATGTGGTGTAGGAGCTGGCAGCCTAGATACATAGGCCCTGTGGTGTGCCACTCCTGAGGTCTGAAAGTTTACGACACCTTCAAGAAAGGGAAGTTGCATAATGGAGTAGAAGGTGTAAGTCAATTTTACTTCTGCTAAAGGATTCCAGGGTTGAGGCAGCGGAAATCCCCTGATGTAAAGGGGCTACAGCAGTGGCCTGCAGGAGCATATCACATCGTTGAACAGTGGTGAAATAAATAAATAACCAAGGTGACCAGGTATCTACTTATTGGGGTGTAACCACTTTCAGAGGTTCAGTTTTGTTTGTTTTTCTTCACAAGAAATTTTGCATATGTATTTGTATGTTTATTTGCTTTTGAGTTGTGGCTAAATTTGCCACTAGTTTTCTGTTTTCGAGTGAGAAAAGTTTTCCCTCCCAGAAGGGAGAAAGTGAGTTCTCCCCAACCACAGGGAATATATTTTAAGACCCCCTGATGGGGGCCTGAAATTACATGTAGTACCAAACCAAATACATACTATGTTTTTTTAAATGTATACATATGTATTATAAAATTTAATTCATAAATTAGGCATAGTAGAAGATTTGTAAGAGTAACTAATAATAAAATGGAAGTTATAATAATATGCTGTAATAAAAATTATGTGATTGTTTAGTCTCTCTTCTCTCAAAATGCTTTCTTGTACTATAGATTTTAGTAATTTCAGCATCCGAGGTTATTAATTTCTTTCTTCATTAAGTCAAAAATGTTAAAAGAAGCATCATATAGCTTCTTTTAGCATATCTGAGTTGCCAGGATCGCTGTTTTTGTGCTTTAGAGCCATTATTAAGTAAACTAAGAGTTGGTGAACACAAACACCATGATACCACAATAGCTGATCTGGTAAGCAAGGCGGCTACCAGATGATGCACAGATGTGTGTGCATGCAACCGGAGTAGACTGGACAGAGGTTGATTCAACACCGGGTGGGGGGGAGGGTGGAGTGGTTTGTAGTGAGATTTCATCATGCTACTCAGAGCAATGCACAATTTGAAATATTTATTTCTGGATTTTTTCATGTAATATTTAAAGTTGTGGTTGTCATGAGTAACTTGAAACTGCAGAAAGCAAAACTGTGGATAATGGAGGACTACTGCATAAAAGCTGTGTTTGTAGCCATATAGAGCAGTAGAGAAGTTTTAAAAGAATATTTGAACATGAATTGGTCATAGAAATCCATTACTTGGGCTCATTAGATGCATGTTTATCATTAAAGGGAAGGAAAAGGAATGTAAATAAGTGTTAAGTTAGTAATTAGTTGTCAAGAATGTATTTGAACTTTTGTAAAGTATCTTTGATATCTGGAAAATGAATAGAGAATTACACATGGATCCATATTTACACATTACCCATAACCAAAATAAATGATCATTCCAATCAGACATGTTGGATTTTGTCATGTGTGGGGTGTAATACTAAGAAGCATCAGATTTGCTTGATTTTATTTTTTTGCATTTATGTGAGAATTTTCAGGGATAAGCCTAATGTTTGAACTTCCTACATTTTTTCCACACTGGTTTATGGGTTGGTTGTTAGGTTATCTTGAAATATTTCAGGTTATGAAGGATGCAAACATGTAGTCAGTTAAAATGGAATTCCAACAAATGGTGACTTGTTTATAAAAAAATTGGTGTTGCCAGGCGTGGTGGCGCACACTTGTAATCCCAGCATTTGGGAGGCTGAGACCAGAGGATCTGGGTTTGCGGCCAGCCTCAGCTACCTAGTGAGACACTCCACAACTTAGTGAGACTCGGTTTCAAAGTAAAGAATAAAAAAAATAGGGCTGGGGGTATAGCTCGAAGGTAGAATGCCCCTGAGTTCAATCCCCAGTACCGCAAAAAAAAAAAAAAAATTGGTGTTTATGGGCTGTGGACAGTGTTGCACATTTTGAGGGCTTAGATATTTGCATTGTCTTTAGCAGGTTTTCATCTCTTTGACAACCTTTTAATATCCCCTGTAATTGTGTTGCCACTGCCAACTTTAATGACTTGAATGCCTTGGCACAATATTAAGTTCAGTAAATTTTGTCATGTGTGGGTTACCCATAACATTTCTAAAGAGGTTAAAACTCAGAGAGAATAAGTGTCAAGTCGTCAAGCATGATTTTGACTTGTTTTGTAAAACTTCAATTAAGGTGGTAAGTCCAGTGTTGCATATACCTTATCTTTTAAAATGATGATAAATTTAGTTATATTTTAAAGTTCTTGTAGAAAGCTAAACATTATTTCATTACATAGCTATCTGCATGTATTTTGTATGTTTAAGCTTATACATGAATATAAATGCATATTAAAATTAATGAGCAAAATAAACATCTATGATAGAAGTGAGGGACTGGTAGCTTAACGTTGGTCTTGGAATACTCAGTCAGCTGTGAGTGAGGGATTGGAAGGTGACTCTTTGCCTGGACATAGTCTGCAGAGAACAGAGATTCCTACCTTGTCTGAATATACTTATTGCATGCACTTGAGAACTGACTCACTTTTGTTATGTTAATTGTTAAGTCAGATAACTAAAAGTTGTCACATGTGAAAGACCCCTAATAAGTATATTGTTAGGTGTTATTAAAGAATAAAACAAAAGCAATTGCCTCTCCAGTTATTAAGGTAGTCAATTATAGCTGTCAGTTATTTATTTACATATTTATTTACCTGTTTTGAAACAGGGTTTTGCCAAGTTGCCTATCTTGTCCTAGGCTCAACTAATCCCTCCCTGCCTCAGCCTTCCAAGTAGCTGGGACTACAAAAATGTGCCAACACATTTGGCTCCCAGTTATGTTTTTATTTAGAAAAATACAATTATGTATATGTTTTTTCATTCAAAGTCATTTTTAGTGCTTCTTAGGTGACCAAAACATGCAAGGCTTGTTCCCTTAATTTGACAGTCATGTCATAGAAGTTAGCAGCAACAGAGATGATAGAACAGATGGGGGATATTTCCACATTTCTTAATTAGCTTAGCCCTATTTCAGGATCTATTGTGAGAAGCCCCATGTAAGGCCATGCCAGGGACTGAATCAGAGGCACATACTCGGTTTGGTCCATAAGTAGATGTCTATGCAAAGTCAGACTGACCAGGATTGAAGAGAGTAGAATTGATTATAGTCGTTCTTCTATATTGGAGGAGGAGTGGTTTAGGACCCTTCATGGGTACCAAAATCAAGAATGCTCAAGTTCCTTGCATAAAATGGTGTAGTATTTGCTCATAACCTATGCATACCCTCCTTTATACCTTAAGTCATCTCTAAGTCATTTATGATACCTAATACAGTATAGCTGTTATGTAAATAGTTATTATACTTTATTGTTTAGGGAATAGCAACAAGAAGAAATTTTCTTCTTCAAATATCATCATCTCCTCCTCCTCCTCCTCCTCCTCCTCCTCCTCCTCCTCCTCCTCCTCTTCCTTTTGTGTGTTTGGTACTGGGGATTGAACCCAGAGCCCTTCTATTTATGAGATATACCCGCAGCCCTTTTTATTTTTCAGTTTTTGTAACAGGGTCTTATTAGGTTGCTGAGAGTCTCATTAAGTTGCTGAGGCTGGTCTTGAGTCTGCACTCCTCCTGTTTTAGCCTACCAAGTAAAGGGATTACAAGTGTGCACCACCACACCTGGATTTGAATATTTTCAATATGCAGCTGATTGAATCTGTGGGCATGGAGGGCAAACGGTATAGGCCTGGATTATGGTATCAATGAGAGATATTTGGTGTGGTCAGTGTTCTGTTTTCTGATAGGTATATGAGGAAGTACTTTTCTTCTTGATTTATTTCTAATTCTCTATTTAGGAAGCTCTACTTATGCAGACTGGAAGTGGAATCAGATCCAGTCTTCATTCAATTCAGTACTTAATTCAATTGATCACAGAATTCAGGGAAAAACATCTTATGGGAAATTTTAGTTTATATCATCATCAAAGGAATGTAAGATGACATTTCTCATAGTTGGAATTCAGGTGAATATTATCACAACAGGTTAAACTTAGAACAATGTATGAAATGAAATTTGTCTAACTACAATATATCCATAAGCACTTGGACATTTTATAGATAACATGAAAAATATAATTACCCTTGTCTTCATATCTGCTTAGGGCAGTGGGCAGATTCTATTATAATGACTCTTACAGAGATCCTTCATCTTTTTTTTGAGGGGGTGGTTTACTGGGAATTGAAACAAGGGCCACTCTACTTCTGAGCTACACTCCCCAGACCTTTTTATTTTTTATTTCAAAACAGGGTCTTGCTAAGTTTCTGAGGCTGGTCTTGAGCTTGAGATCCTCCTGTCTCAGAGTCACAATTACTGGGATTACAGGTGTGTACCAGAGCACCCAGCTGAAATCCTCCATCTTTTATGATGATGTACCTATTTGTGTAAGTTTTTAGGAACCAGGCCTTTTTTTTTTTTTTTTTTTGCCAGAATACAACTGAAACCTTGATAATGTAACCAGAGCATAGCTGTGTTGTATTTAAGAATTTAAGAATGTTCAATTTCTATCACGATAAGCTCACTCTTGAGAAATAAAGCTTATATTTTATATATGGAACCAATTCCATCAAGGCGCCATCTGTGGCTCACAGGTCCTCTCCGAGACTTATAGGTAGTAAGGGAGGACATTCTGGTGGGCTAGGAACCTTGGCAAGTTTGAAGGCTATGAAGGAAAAGAAAATCTCTCACATTAAGTACTGCAGGTAAAACCTGTTAAAGACAAGCTTTTGAGTTTGATTTCCTAGCTTTGGGATAGGTGAGCTAATAAGATCAGTAGAAATATTTTTTAAAAACATCAAATTATAGAAGTGAGTGTGGATCCCTTCCATAACTTCAGATGGAGGTGGATTCCTTGGTTTTAGAGGCTGCTCTGAATCATCTCTCTAAATTTGCTGACGTATTCCAAGAAGGCTTGTGTGTATTTACTGCTACCTATTCCTCTTAGCTGTGTAATTAATTCAAGGCAAACAGAACCTGCACATGCCATAAACATATACAATTGGAGACTATGTGAAGCCTGGGGCAGAAGGAGCTCCGTGTGAATGAGAAGGAGCACTTATGTCTGAGAGAGAATAGCTACCTGTGTGTGCAAAGACACTCGGGGGAGGAAGAGCTTGGTGTGCTCTGGGGTTTAATCCATATCTTTGCAGTATAGAAAGAGAGCAGAGAGTACAGAACATGAATCATGACAGACAGATAGGAGAGGAGATTGCCACATCCTACTGGGGTTCACAGGCCATGCCGGATAACTGTGTGTTAATTCTCAGTGTGTTTGGAAGACTTAATATTTTTGAGCAAGGAAGATGAAGATAGCTTGAGCCAGAAGCTGACAGCAAGGACAGAGAGTAGTCCACGTGAGCATGTTTGCGGGGAGATCCGAGGATGTTGGTATTAAAGGGAAGGGAGAAATCCAGGGTGACTTCTAGATCTGTGAATGGATTATGGTTGGGTGCTTCCTCGCTCCATTTACCAACATGGTATTTCCCCTTTCTAAAGTGAAAAGTTTTGGGGTGGGGTGGTACAGGTAGGGAAATCAATGTTTTATGGGAACATATTGGACACTGGTTAAAATAGATTTGTTGGACTTCAGTGGGGATTACCATGGGTTTCCTGTTGACCAAGAAGGAAGATCAAGGGGATAGTTATGAGGACTGTGGAGTATATATAAAATTTACATAAAAAAGCACTGAGTGGAAAAATAGAAGAATCAGTGGACAAAGCAAACCAATTCCAAGGTCCTATCCTCAACAGAGGACAAGGGCCCTACAGCTACCTGCCACCCCCATGTCTCTTAAGGCCTTGGTTTCAGCCACCCATCCCTCTTGTACCCCCATTTGATGCCGGTGCCTGTTCTTCTCATCACAGCATCAAGTGGAAGTGCCTCTGCTAATTCTAGCCTCTTTTGGCCTTTTGCCCACTCTGTAGGTTGTATTTTCCAAGGCAATAAGTAGCCTCTCAGCATCTGTGGCTCTTTCAATGTGCATTTAAGCCCAGTGTGGTAGAACATGCCTGTAATACCAGTACCTGGGAGGCTGAAACAGGAGGATCATAGGTTCAAGGCAAGCCTTAGCAATTTAGGGAGACCCTCAGCAACTTAACAAGATCCTGTTTCAAAATTAAAAATAAAGATGGTTTGGGGGTGTAGCTGGAAGGTAGAATGCCCCTGGGTTCAATCCCTAGTACAACAAAGTTCATTTAGATGACTTAAATGGCACAACATTAAAAAATGTAGGTCCTTAGCCCCACCAATCACATTTCGAGGGCTCAAGAGCCACAGATGGCTAGTGACTACCAAATCGGGAAGTAGATGAAGACCATTCCCATCCTCAAATACAGCTCTACTGGACAGGCCTCTGGAAAGACACTCCTGAATTATAAATTCACCAATTTCCCTTCTGTAGAGGATATTTCCCTCTCATTTCTTCTTTGTGTAAGCTTGGGACACCACTTACGAGTGGCACGACCTTGGGAAATTCATTTCAACATTTTGTGCCTCAGTTTCCTTATTTGGAATATGAGAAAAAATGGTGCCATGATGGCTGCACATGTAGTTGAAAGAACATAGAGCCTGGTATAGAGTAAATGCTCAATAAACGTTGGCTGTTATCCCTCCTGGCTCCCTGACCTTCGTTCTCATGCACAGTCTTGCCAGTACGTAAGTGACCACTCCGAAAATCGCCCCTTCTCCATACATGAGCTCTGGTTTCACTCAAGAACAAGTTATAGTTGCTGGCACATACCGGTTTGTATTAGGGTAGGAAGTGTTTTTGAACAACTTAATAAGTCTTAGGACCAAACTAGAGAGGGTAGAGGGAAAGGATTTCCATGAAAATTTGGAATTGGGCAAGAACAAGAAAAACCAAGCTGGGTGTGGCCGGAAGAAGCCTGGTAAGTATGGGCCCCCGCTGGTCTGTGAGTGGCAAACTCTCGAATGGTATCTTTACAGACAAATGGGTAAATGATTGTTTATAGCGATGCATGGGATTTGCATACTCACCAGTAAAAGAAAATGAAAAAGAAAGATTTACCCAGAAATGAGAGATGGCATTGACATGGAATGATTTCTCCACCATGTGATCTGGGATATCCATGAAGAGCTTCCCTGTTACGATGCCAGCGTTATTAATGAGGATGGTCACATCGCCGACTTCTTTTCTAACCTGCCCATGAATGAGGCAAATACGAAATCAGTTGAGGTGCTGCCTTTGGATATTTATTTTCCCCAGTCAATCATCTTTTCCTCACTGTATACAGGGACAATTATGCACCCCACGATAATGTTCCAGTCAATGGTGGGCTGCATATCCCCGAGTGGCCCCAAGGCTGGATTGTGCTGTGATGTTGTAGCCATCGTAGTTTGTGTAAGAACCTACCCTCTATGATATTTGCCCAATAACAAAAATTATGAAGTCATGCATTTCTCGGAAGGTACCCATCTCATTAAATGATGCGCAACTAGGCTCTTTAAACCTAGATGTTGTATTTTTATCTTGTATAAAGAGATTCAGCAACTGTAAAGTAATTTTGCTATCGATTGTGTTTTTAAAAAAGCACACCTCAATCTGGCAACTTTTTTTTTTTCTTTTTGCAGTACTGGGGGGCGAACCCAGGGGCATTCTACCTCCAATCTACACCCCTAGTCCTATTTTTTATTCCTTATTTTGAAACAGGGTCTCACTAAGTTGAGAAGGGCCTCACTAAGTAGCTGAGGCTGGCCATGAACCTCGATCCTCCGGTCTCAGCCTCCCAAGTACTGGGATTACAATTTGCTTGGCAACTTTGTTTTTAAAGACTTGATTTCCATGTGATGGCCTGCTGTATATTGTAGCCTTTTTTTTTTTTTTTTTTAATCTCTTGGTTCTTCTATGTCAGCGCCCTTTCCTGCTGAGTGGCAAGTTGTGTCCCTGTGCCAATAGGTAGACAGGTTTCTCTCAGCTTGGTAGATGTCAGATGGTTGCGTTGTGGGTGTAATTTCCCCTACTCCTCTATGAGCAGGTGGCAAGAGCACGTCTCCCCCACCTCCTGCCCTGAGGACGGCAGTGCTTGGAATAGAAATGACGCCTTTGACCCAGTGCCCATAGCCTCCTGTGATACTGTGCACTTCTCTCCAAAGGACCCCCCAAATCTAATTACTACCTGTCACCAATATTTCTCCGAGGCACACAGCTGTGCTCCCACTACTGCAGCTCTTAAGTTTTTATCCTTCCATTCTGAATAGCACACCTTGCCTGCTCGAATACTTCACAACCTACCACGAGACATGATTAGAGAAAAACACGCTCGGGGAAACACTAGAGGAACTGTTTTTCTCTCCTACCATTTGGTCTGAAATTATGACTTTATAAGTGACATTGAAAGCTGGACCAGGGACAAAGCACAAGTGTGTCTAATTAACAATTAGAAGATTTTTTTTTTTTTTTGCCCTGAACTGAAACTTTTGGCAGTGATGACAATCTGTTTCTTTGTTTTCAAGCAGGAAGCATTGCCTGCCCTAGTTGATTTTCTAATTCCTGGTCCATGCACTGCTTTGTGGTGAGCCTGCAAGACAGCTTGATTTGGAGAGATTAGATAAACAGACCAGTGGGACCAGCTATGAAAGGAAAACTTATTATTGATGAGCAGAAGCTAGCCTGAGGGTTTAGAGTCTTATGCTTTGGGTGAGGTGGGTCTGAGGAAAACATCCACATGAGGGTGCCTTTAAAAAAAAGCCCATTGTCTAGGTGAAGAATTCCATGTACACAAGTGCTCAATCCTAGACCAATGAAAGGGTTTCCTGGGTGGAGAAAGAGAGATGGAAATGGAATCTTTAGCATACAACATTCTCAAATTCTAAGAAAAATGCAGTGGTCACTGTCATCCAATCTAAGAGGAAGCTCTGAGTCTTAGGGACACCAGGACCAGGAGGAATTTGGTTTTCTCTGACCTCTGAGGAGCAGTTTTGAAAGTTATGGTCCTAGCTCATGGAGGCAGAGACAGGAGTTCTGAGAAATGAAGATCTTGCCAAGAGACTTGTTGCTTTGAGAAGAACAGCAGTGACTCATGCCCAACTTGGATCCATACATGTAAACTGTTTTCATCCCAATTTACTACTTTTTGTGGCCAAAATTATCGACATAAAACCAAAGCTCATTCATGTGCATGTGCACTTGAATATGAAAAATAAATACTAATACTTGATTAGATCTGGAAATTTCAGAATGGATTGTGGAGGTAGTTAGTTTACTGAAAAAAAATTATTTTATATTGACTTTCTATTTTGGTGATGAGTATGATATCTGGGTCTAATTGTGGAACATTAATTACTATGCTCTTTTAGAATCTTGTTTTTACTCTTCAAGTCTCCCACAAATTTCAAGGATTTGGGTAATGCCTGTTGTTTGTTGAAATTCTTGCAGGTAAATTTGGATCCTACTATTTGGCTTTCTTGAGAGTTGATGAGTAATTGAAATTAACCCAAAAAGTAGATAGAGTAGTTAACTTGGGAAAATTCCATTTGTAGGGTTATGGGAAAGATTTCACCACCATTCTGATGGTGAAAAGTGATTTTTGATTAAAGTTGTCAAGGAGGTTTTTTACTAGATATCAAGAAAAATTTAACTAAGTTTCCAGCCTTTTGAGCAAAAAGAGAAGATCACGAGGCATGGAGCACAGGCTCTCCTGCCAGGAGGGTGGGGTGAAACTTCTGCTATGTTACTTCTTTGCTCTGTGACCTGGTTAAGTTTCTTAAACTGTCTTTGCTTTTGTTTCATCATTAGTAAAATGAAGAAAACAGTAATATCTCCTCATCGTGAAGATTATATATGACAATGGTTCAGGAGAAGAGATTTTTTTGGGAGTGGGGGGCTCCTGATCTGGCTAGTATGTTGTACTAAAACTGGAGTCTCTGCTAGACAGACTATATCCTGGAGTTCACCCCCAAGATATTCATCTGGGGAATTCTCCTGTCACATTTCTTCTCCTTTGCAAAATGAAGACGGACTTTGATTCTGCTTGCTTTGTACTAAAATACACCCAGGGAGCTATCATATGTATATTCTTATTCTCATTAGTTGGCAAGGAGTTAGTTGTTAAAAACAAAGAAGGAGGTAACAAGTGGAGAGTACTGAAGAGGGGGCGTCAGGGAAGTGTCACAGAGTAGTGATTTGATAATGAAGTTTGAATGAATTGGTTAGTGAATTGCAATTCATTCAAAATCTGTAAGCGAATCAGTAAGTGAATCCCGATTCACTTACCGATTCTTGTGTGGAACCTCAACTGCCAGAGGGAAGGACAATCCCTTGCGGATTCTGTTATCGAGTTGTATGCACCTTGTGCTCCACGTGGCCTGCAATCTTGGCTCTGCCAATCACTAGTTGTATGATCTTGGGCTAGTTTCACATTCATTCTATTCCTCAGTTCTTCATGGGGATAATGATAATGATAAATGCCTAAGAGTGTGGTAGTTGTTGGTTAAATGAGTTATGTGCATAAGCTGCTTAGGAGAGAACCTACTTGTAATATAGTTGATACAGTTTTTCCCCCCTTGTTTGTGTGTTTTCTGGTGCTGTCTTGACCTAGTTTTGTGGCTTTGGCTGCAGGCTAGTCAGGTTCCCTTCTTGAGCAGCTGATTAAGTCCACATGTCCAACCTTTCTCTTTATTGGATTCTCACACTCACACCCACTCCGATCATCCCAGAGCCAAGAAATTGCTGCCATTCTCTCTGCCCTAGACTCAGCCTCCTGCAATGATTCAAATTAGCCAATCCTACACCTGTTACCCCGCACTGCCTTTTCTTTCCATGGGCCTCACAGTGAAGGCACTAGCCTGCTATTCCTGCTCTTTCTGTTCAATCTTCCTCTTCTTTATAAGCCATTCATGCTTCCCTTAGTGACCCTGCTGAACTCTCTTCTCCTCAGGGCACTGCGAGTGTAACCAACCTGGAAAACTGTACCCTGTTCCTCTCTCTTGATGTGCATCTGGCCTCATTGCCCATTACCTCATGGTTGAAACACTCCTCCAAAGCTTACCCATTATTGTTAGAGTCCATGATAGCTATACAATTAATCTTAGCTATTATTATCAGAGTATCAATATCTCGCATGAAGTTAGGACCGATATCAACAGATTACACCTAAGAGGGAGCTTGGTCTAAAAGTATGCAAAATAAAGACTTCTACCTTTTGTTCCATGCTGATTCTTACTCTCAGAACATGATGCTAATGGAATTATCACGTGATAATTAATGGCATGAGAATCATAAAAAATAGAACGTTAAGTTAAAGCTGGGTATGACCTTGAAGGTTATCTAGTTCTATGCTTTCATTTTTACAGATGAAGAAACAGGGATGTGCAGAGGGCACATAACTTGATAAAAATTGCACAATCATTGAGCAGCAGAGCCACGAGTAGGTGAGTAGGTGCAGTCTGTACAACTCCTGATGGTGAGTCACCAGCTCGGCGGTCTGGGAACGCCGGGCTCTGAAGGCTCAGCAAGCTCCCACTTGCACTGTTACATGCTCTGCTCCTGTGTGAAGGTCATAATGTGGATTTCTACGTGCAGAATCAAGAGGCAGAAGCTAGTGACAAACATCTCTTTCTTTGTAAAAGACTGACTTTACATTGATCACAAAATTCTTGGACATGGACGTGAAGAAAGGGCGTCAGCTTACCTGGTCAGCCACTCTGTAGACCTCTTGCCGGTTGCTGCAGTCACACTTGTAGGCAAACACTTTCGCAGCACCCTTTTCTTTGGCCAGTCTACATGTTTCCATGTTGCCTTCTTGATTAATGTCCCAGAGAACTAAACTGGCCCCGGTGCCGGCAAAATGTAAGGCCAACAGCCTCCCAAGTCCACTTCCAGCACCTGTTACAAGCACAATCTCGCCAGCAACATTCTTTTTGCTCCTGGGAATTATCTTGAAAGTTAAAGATTCTAAAAAATAATATAGAAATTTTCCCAAGAACATGGCGGTATCCAATATCACATTCATGTTGATTGACTAAAGGAAGCAATGTCCTGATAAGGAAAAAGATAGCTAATGAATCTGACATTACAACTGCAGTACACAAGTCATTTATACAAGGCAATTTGCCCTTGAGACAGTAATTCTCCAACCCATATATTTTGGTTACAGTTGCCAAAATTGTTGAGTTTTTAAGTTATATAAACCATTATTATGGGAATATTTTATATTAAAAAGAACCAGCCTCAAGTGACTAGCAAACCAAGACTATTTATTTGCTTTGGTTCTAGGGGTTACACCCTGGGATGTCCTACCTTGGAGCTGCAGCCCAGCCCTTTTTATTTTTTATATTGAGACAGGAACTCACTAAGTTTCGGAGGGTCTCTCTAAGGCTGGCCTCAAACCTGTAATCCTCCTGTCTCAGCCTTCTAAGCTCTGGGAGTACATGTGTGAAACACCATGCCTGGTTTAAACCAAGAGTTGAGATTCTCAATTCAGTCATTTTTCTGTTACACAAACACATTTGATGATCTTATGTCTAGCCATAATTTACTTTTCAATAATATTATGATACAAATAAAACCTTTATACATTTTTGCTTACTTCCCACATTATTTTTTTGAGACAGAAAAGTCAGATATGATTATAGGTTTTTTATTTTTAGCTAACATGTCCTTTTCCCCAAGCCACTTTAAAAATAGAGGATTTTTGTATTTGGTGACCTTTTCTTGATTTTCAATAATCATATTCTGTTATAACTGAACATTCCTATGCAATCCTTTTTTGTAGAAGTTAGACACAGTTATATACAAAACCCATATTAAGACAGACCGGAGCCATTTGAAGAAAAAAATCATCATCACCATGTTGTTGTTGATGACGGTTATAATAGCAGCAGAAGCATTATTATCAGTGCTGTGGAACTCTTTCCACATACCAGGCAAATTCTAAATGCTCAGAATGCACCAAGTTGTTTAACTCTTACATGGGCTGCCCTGTTACGGTCAAGAGAATAGTCAACAGGAGACTAGGCAAGCTAGTTCCTTTCATTAAGCTAGTACAGTTAATCACAGCAAAGAGGGAAGTTGGGCCCCCACTGTGAGTTCACTGCCCAAGCTCTTAAATACTGAGATTACTACCCCTCCCCCCAAATAAAAGAGCAAAAGTTGACTCTGGTGAGATGAAGTGTTTTGGCATGACTTCTACTTAATTTCTAGTCAATCAAGGATTACCGCTGAGATGTCCCTGGGGCCCAAGAGAGGACACCAAAGGAGCCAGGCTGTCACCTTGCCTTTTTCCCTGACCTGCCAGAAATTTACACTTAGCTAAGATAGAAAGAGACCAAGACATCACTGGAAATGTTTATGTATGCTTCAAAAGGGAAGAAAAACAAAACATGTTGGGTTAAAAACATTTGGTGTTGAGTTAAAGATGGTAACGTCCAGTCCCTGTCCTGGAGGAAGGCAGAGTCTATTTCCTCTGAAAGCATTTCCCTGGTGGGTGTTCTGGCAGTTGGGACAACCAGGTGGTTGGAAGAAAGAAAGTCATGAAGCATTATGAGTAGTACACATCTCGCAAGCACTAAGTGGCACCATGTGCCTTTCCTGCCTTACCTTATTTAATCCTTAAAGCAGCCCTCTGAGGTAAGAATGAGGCTCATGTGGAAACATGACTTGCCCGGGGTGGTATTGCTCATAAGTGGAACCAGGATCAAAGCCCAAACTTGATCCCAGAATTCCTCCTTTGACCACTATACAAGTAACTTCCCTAAATAACTTTCAGCAAGGCAGGCTTTGGATCCCAAGGACTAGCTTTCATTTTTCAGGCACGCTGTGAGCACTTAGGCTTAACTGTGAGAGTGGAGAGAGTATTGGCACCACGGAGACTAAACAAGTCTTGTAGCTGCAATGAGCAGGTTTTAACCTCTACTCTGCTATCTACTAGTTAAGCACTTTGGGAACGTTTTGCCTTTCTGAGCCTTCCTTTACACACCTGTGAAGTGAGCTGACATCTCCCTCCAAGGAATGCTACTCACAGTGCCATAACAAATGTAACAAAGCATTTTTCAAATTGCAGAATGCCACGCAAATATTAGTGTTTATCACTCACACAAGAGCTTCTTCGATGGTGACAGTGAGTTTGCAACCTGCCATCCATGAAGATGTGCACCACAAAGGAAGGGAGGGAAGGCCTTTCTCTGGGGTTTAGGATTATGCCTCAACTATGAAACTGCTGAGGAGGGCTTGGCGGTGGGGTTTGCCCAGGAGTTAATTCACATCACATAAGTCACATTTGCCGCTATAGCTGCCGGTTAAGTAGGAAGCTGCTGAGAGGCTGAAGATAGACACACTATATGTGGGCTATAGGTCACGCTGGTACATATAAACCAATGGAGCCAAAGGTGGGCCCTCTCACGGTATACACGGGGCACACAAGCACTTCCCTCACCCCCTCTTGGCATTCTCACTTGTTCTTTCATCCCATACACCCCTTGATGGACAAAAGCCATAACCGTGATAAAAAATATTAGAAAACAAGACTAGAGAGCCATTGGAGATAACGACACGATTAATTCATGCCCCTATTTAGGAATCGTAAATCATACTCAGCAACGGACCCTTAGCTGATTCTTCTGAGGGACCAGAGGATTTGATCTTACCTGCACAAATGCGGCACTCAGGTGGCACGTCCTCGTCCTCACTGCGACTCGAGCAAATGGTTTATGTCTATGGAGCTAGAAGCTAGAAGCTGTCCCTTATGCAATTTTCATTTTACCTGTCTTTCCCCACCTTTTGACATCTGTCCAGGTGCCAGATTAGGCATGTCAGCCACATGAATTTGCTTGGACTTCACCCAGGTTTGCAATAGTGCAGTGTATGGCATACAGCCTGTGCATTCAACTTCCAAAGGGGTCTGGAAGAGAGGTGTGTCCTGGGAAAATGTAACTTATGAGCGTAATGCTACCATTTTCAACAGCCCTCACCTGGTAACACAAACACTTCCTGAGGTTACGTTAGGAAAATGTGAAATACCATTGCTGAGTAATCTAAACAATTTGATGGTCAAGATACATTGTCTTCACCTGATTTTTTTTTCTTTTTTGTAGTCCTAGGGATTGAACCCAGGGGCATTCTACCTATGAGCTATATCCCCAGTCCTCTTTTTTTATTCTTTGTTTTGAAACAGTGTCTCACTAAGTTGTGGAGTATCCCACTAAGTAGCTGAGGCTGGCCGAACCTGGATCCTCCTGTCTCAGTCTCCCAAGTACTGAGATTACAATCGTGCACCACCACGCCTGGTTTTCACCTGATTTTTATTATGAAAAATTTCCAATACACAGAAAACCTGGGAAAATGTCACATTAATGTTCCAAAATCCCACATGTAGATCAAACAATTGGCCCAAACATCTTACCATATTGCTTTCTGTTTTTCCCTCCTCTCCGTGGCTAAACCATTTAAAAGTAAGTCGCAGATATGATATTATGCTAGCGTACTCAGCACTCATCTCCTAAGAAGGAGGTTATTCTTTAACTTACTTTTTATTTATGAATATATTACTTTATTTTTATTGGTGCATCATGATTGTACACGATAGTGAGATTTATACTGATAATTCATATATGCACATCACACTATTTGGTCTCTTTCCTTCTCCGTACCTTCCCTATCCCTCCTGTCCCCCCATCTGTATCCCTTTCCACTGCTTTCGTGATCTCTCTCCTAATTTTCATTTGGTCCTTTTTCTTTCCTGTTTTCTCTCTAGCTTCCCCCTATGAGAGAAAACACGGGGCCCTTGAATTTCTGAGTCTGGCTAATCTCACTTAGCCTGATGTTCTCCAGTCAGAAGTTCAAAAGCTATTCTATACAGCTCCTATAAAATTATTAGGCATAAAATTAACATTAATTCCATACCACTAGCTAATAGTAAACTATATTCACTTGTCCTGAAAATCCAGTCAAAATTTAAGCATTGCATTTAATTCCAATGTCTCTTTAATATCTTCTTGTCTAGAAAATCTCTGCCCTATCTTTAAAAAGTTTATTTTTTTATGTTTCAGAGGGGTTTTTAAGAGTTCAGGCCAGGTGTCTTATACTGTGCCCCATATTTTTTATTTGTTTGACTTTCTTTTCTCATGGTGTCATTTAACTAGATTTCTGTAAAATCTCATTCGATTTAAGGCTGGAATATATTCGGATTAAACATTTCTGTCAAGCAAATGCCATATAGAATGTCAAGCCTTTCACTGCAGCACGTCATAATGCCCAGCACCACCATTAATGAGACTAAACTCGGGGCCCAGGAGTGTGGAGAGGCAGTTCCAGCCTAGAGCGCAGGCTGCATCTGGAAGCAAATGAGAGGACAGTACGTTGCAGACCAAGCACAAGAGAAAGCAAACTTTCTCTTCAAACCACAAGATGTTCTGCTGGAATTTGTTTCCAAGACAAGCAAGCAGCCTCTTGGTCTGGTAAACTTGTTCTTGATTTCTAATACATCTGGGTACAAACTATTTTGAATAGAGGGCAAAAGGATTTAGGATAAGGAGACTTAGGACAAAGAGGTTTAGAGGTTGAAATACCATCTCATTTCTACCGGATTTACACAGAATAGCTTATGACATAAAATATCTTGTGATTTTATGAAAGAGAGACTGTATATTGTAATTTCTGTCTATAAAAATCAGGCCAAGACTTTCAATAAACGTGCAGTTGCATTGGTATTGCTCTGCATCCCCTGTGCCCTGGTTTCTGCGGGACCCTTACCCAGAGACCCCAACGCACTAGACGTCGACACAGGAGAAGATGGAAACCACAGCTTTCTCTGTTGTAAAGGTCCATTTTATCTTTCTGATGACTAGGAGTCTAGAGGATGACACTTGAGTACCACATGACTATCTTGATTTTTCTTTTTTCTTTTTGGTACTGGAGATTGAACCCAGGGACATTCTACCTGTGAGCAACACCCCCAGCCCTTTTTATTTTTATTTTGGGTCTCACTACATTACCGAGGACCTCACTGAGTTGATAAGGCTGGCCTTGAACCTGGGATATTCCTGTTTTAGCCTCCCAAGTACTGGGATTACAGGCGTGTGCCACCGGGTCTGGCACCACATAGCTATCTTGTTTCCTATAGCTTTTCACCTAGTGATTCTTTCAACTGCAGACTTTATTTTTAGAGCAGTTTTCTGGTCATAGGTCAACTGAGCAGAAGACAGAGAGGGCTTCCCTGTTCTCCCCACCCTTCCCACCTTTCCCATCTTCAACATCCTGCACCAGAATGGAGCATTTCTTATAACGGATGGACCTACATGAGTGTATCACTGTCCCTCAAAGTTCAGAACTTACATTAGGGTTCACTCTTGCTGTTGTATGAGAAAGACTTTTTAAAAGTCTTTCTCTCAAATCGAGATTCTAAAGAAAAGAATGAGTCGTTAGAAAAGATCATCCATGTGGATTCATCATGCTTTGTGCATCTCAGGGACTCATAGGAAGCTATAGGAATACTGGCTATTGCGTTCTTATATTCTCCATAAGCCTGTCCAATGCCTTGCATAGAACTAGCACTAGGAAATTATTATTATTTTGGCAGTCCTGGGAATTGAATCCAGGGGCTTTCTACCACTCATCTTTAACCCTAGCCCTATTTTTTTTTAAATCTTAAAACAAGGTCTGGCTAAGTTGCTGAGGATTTTGCTAAATTGCTAAGGTTGGCTTTCAACCTGTGATCCTCCTGTCTCAACCTCCCAAGTACTGGAATTACCGCATGTGCTATCACACCTGAATTTATTATTATTATTATTATTATTGTTATTGTTATTGTTATTATTAGTAGTAGTTCTGGGGATTGAACCGAGGGACTTTGCATGCTAAAAAGCTCTCTACCCTCAGCTAAATCTCCAGCCCCCAAGTATTTTTTAATTTATTTTAAGAATATGCCTCAAAAGCTATTATAAATATAGCCATCACACTTTATGTGTATACAAGTTCTTGGAAAATAGACGATGATACGAGTTAAATATAATGGCAGAAGAGAAATATGCTGAAGTACAGTAATATAGAAGCTCAGAATTTGCCACACCACTTTTTAGGTGATTTGTCATTCCGTAATTGTGGATTTACATCTCTCTTCTCCAGGAGACTATGCATTTCTCACCGGAAAGGACTGGCCCAACTTTCTCTGTCTTCTTAGTACTCAGTAATGGGTATAGCTCACAGTTGGTTCTCCATAAAGACAATCATTGCGGCTTAATGATATTTCAGTCAATAACAGACTGTAGTTGCAATGGTGGTGATTATAATGGAGCTGAATAGTTCCCATCACCTAGTGATGCTCAGCCCTCAAAATTCATAGTACAAAGCACCACTCATGTGTGACCTGTAAAGTTGGTATAAACAAACCTACTGTTTTACCAGATGTATAAAGGTATAGCAAATACAATTACATACAGTACATAAGACTTGATAATGATCACAAACAACTATGCTTCTGGTTTATTGTTTAGTGTACTATACTTTTATTATTATCTTAGAGTGTATTCCTTCAGCTCACAAAAACAAACTGGTTAGTTGTTGAACAGTAAGCCTTGTTATGCTGGCAGTAGTCTCATGCATCTCATGCTCATCACATCTCTCGACTGGATCAAGAGATCACATCAAGTGACTGAGCTACACTATCTAGGTTTGTTAAGTGAACTCTATGACGGTCCCACAAGAGCCAAATCTCACTGTGATGCCTTTCTTCGAGTGTGCCCCCACTGTGCATTCTGTTCTCCCTTCTTTCCTTGGCTGACTCAATTCTCCAACTCAACGTTGGAGTTTTATTTCTGAAATAAGGTTTTATCTCTTAAATTTGTGTTTTAACCATAGCCTTCAAAGGTTGGTTTTGCTGTGCTAAGTCCTGGTTTCGCAACTCTGACTCCTGATTTGGACTCTGTTCTGGTTAAGCAATGTTTTAATTCTCCTTTCACTTGGGCAATAAACCTTAGGCACACAGGACTTCCCACCAGGAGCACTGCATTGGGCAAAGTTGCATAGTACTTTTCTGTGCAACACCTTCGAGAATCAGTGGGCCCTTGCTGGTTACCTGAGATGGCTTGCAGAGGCTAACAGCTGGCTCAATTACATACCTGGGACTTTATTGCTACATTTTCTAATTGTTTCCTGGGAAGCTCGTTAAGGAAGATGAATGTCATGTGAAGAGAAACTCAGAAGCAACATCATCAAGTTTCCACTGTGATGATCATTGCTCCAGGTCTGGGATAGGGATGCAGGCAACTAAATATCAGAGGTAGAAAAGGCAAGGGAAGAGACCAAACTGCCTCCTGGTTAAAGAGGAGTCAGCACTCTCAGCAGAGGTTTATGTCATGGAAAATTAAAGCTGCCTTCTGACCCTAACACTGATGGCTTTTTGTGCCTGGGTTGGTGTCCAGAGACCTTGACCAGGGATTGGGATTTGCTGCAAGAAATTAGAGTTGTAGACAGGCACAACAGCACACATTGGTAATCCCAGTACTTGGGAGGCTGAGACAGAAGGATTGTAGGTTTGGGGGCAGCTCAGCAAGTTAGCAAGACTGTTTCAAAATGAAACAAAAAGTCTGGCATGGTGTCACATGCCTGTAATTCCAGTCCTTGGGAGGCTGAGACAGAAGGATCACAGGTTTAAGGCCAGCCTCAGCAGTGTAGCAAGACCCTGCCGGGAGCCAGCCCTCGTTGCAGTGGGGTCGGGGGTCCCTCGATTGGTGTGGAATGAGACAAGGTCGTGAGAATATGCTCACACCCAAATGCAGTGTTGAAGTGCATCTGTTTTATTATTTTGTCAGTCGCAGATTTATACTATTTTTTTTTTACAGTGAGGCATATAGAACAGGAATTTTTACAGACTTGTTTTTCTAAAGGTTGATCACAACCAGTTAAGTTTACAACACGTATGTAAAAATTCTTTTCCATTGGTTAAAATCTTTACAATTTTTCTTAGCCCCTCTAAGCAGTGTTCTTTCTTATCTAGGTAGTTAGCAGGTTTCAGCAATTTCGATAAACTTGCAAAGCCTGTTTCTAGGCTAGAGGTTATTGTCTTGAGGCATTGCTCTTTTACAGCTAAGAGATCCGTATCTGTCAGGCCGCATGTTTCTAAGAAGTTTTTCTTATACTTAATAAAAAAAGCAAAACCCAAAGCACCCGTAATTTCCAGAATATAATAATGCAAAGCGGGAAATGCCACGAATGAATTCCTACTTATGGAATCGTCTGCCTTGCAGGACTCCAGCGGACCGAGCCTTGCTCAAGATCCAGCTATTAAGGTGCCATCGCAAGACCCTAAGACCATGTTTCAAAATAAAAATAAAATAAGGTCGGGGGTATAACTTGGAGGTAGAATGGCCCTGGGTTCAATCTCCAGTACCAAAAAAAAAAAGTGAGGGTTTTGCCGTTGTGCTGTTCAACACTAACCATCTGCTCTGGTCGGAATATCATCCAAAATTTATATCTTGAAACAATCATTGAAGTGATGAAATGATAGTATCAAGAGGTGGGAGCCGGGTGTGGTGGCGCACGCTTGTAATCCCAGCATTCGGGAGGCTGAGATCGGAGGATCCGGGTTCTCGGCCAGCCTCAGCTACCTAGTGAGGCACTCCGCAACTTAATGAGACCCGGTTTCAAAATAAAGAATAAAAAAATAGGGCTGGGGGTGTAGCTTGGAAGTAGAATGCCCCTGAGTTCAATCCCCAGTACCGAAAAAAAAAAAAAAAAAAAAAAAGAGCTGGGGCCTTTAGGGGCTGGTTATGTCAGGAGGGCTCCACCTTTGTGAGTGGATTGGTGCCTTATAAAAAGGAACCAGCCAGCTCATGTTTCACCTTCTCTGCCCTTTCTGTCATTTCACCTGTGAGGACAATGTGCCTGTCCCCACTGGAGCGCACAAGAAAAGGAATCAACTTGGAAACCGAGAGCGGTCCTCAGAGCTGCATGGGGCTCTGTGGCAGACACCCTTGTGCAGTGCATCCAGCAGATGGAGCACAGTGGTAAAGAAGATTATTCTCAGACCACAGGACATTATGCTTATATGTGGAGGCATCAATGCTAACCTTACTCACAGGTATGGGAAGGTAGGAGGGAGGAGGGGAGTGGGATTAGGAGGGAAACAGACCAAAAGAGGTGTGCATGTATGACTGTATCATTTTGAATCTCACTAAGATGGATAATTATATTGCATCAATAAGATTATAAAAATAAATCCCCCCCCCCCAAATATTTAAATCTGTTTGCCACCTTGGGTTCTGAATTTACTTGGGACCAACTCCTTTCTTCCTGTTTCTCCCTTTTTGAATGGGAGTGTTTCTCCCGTGCTGTTCCAACATTGTTATTTGGGAGGCACATAACTTTTTTGATTTCATGGGCTCATGGCAGGAGGAAAATTTGCCTCAGGATGAATTACACCTCGAGTCTTACCTGTAGCTGGTTTAGAGGAGAGTTAGATGAGCCTTTGGACTTCAACTTTGAAGTTGATGCTAGAAAGAGTATGACGTTGGGGGTTATCGGGAAGAAATGAATGTATTTTGCATATGAGAAGGACAAAAATTGAGAGCGCCAGAGGGAGAATATTATGGTCTAAATGATTCCCAAAGCTCTTACGTTGAAACTTAATCACCAATGTGATAGTGATGAGAGGTGAGGTCTTTAGAGGCTGAGTAGGTCAGAGGGCTGTTGGAGACTATGATTAATTACCCACGTTTTGCTAAAACCAGCCATACGTTGTGTGCTGACATCATAGACCTAGGAAACAATAACCTAGATATAGACATCTATGACGCTTGTACTGATAGACAGTTGAGAGACTTCGGTACAATCAGTACATTAAGACAATAAGTCTTATAGGGGCAACAAGACCTCATGTAATGTTTTGTATGTTATGTTGCCATGGTGTAACTAAGGACCCCCTGTTATTTTTCTTGTATCTGCTTCCTTGTGTAATGGTATAAAAGGGTCCAGCTAAATAAACTCGGCGCAACAGTATTGACCGTCAGCCCTCCCAGAGACAGACTTTGTCTTTACTCCTCACTCCCCCGTCGGGACTGTTGTACTTTGCTGGCAGGTACTGGCAGAGGGCTCTGCCTTTATGAGTGCGTTAGTGTCTTATCAAGGGACTTGAGGACGCTAGCTGGCCTCTTTTTGCCCTTCTCCCTTCTGCCACGTGGTGATGCAGCAGGGAGCCCCGCCCCAGAAGCTGGGCGCCAGTGTCCTGGTTCTGGACTTCCAGTCTCCAGAACCACAAGAAATAAATTTCTGTTGCTTATGAATAGTAGAGTCTAAGATATTTTGTTATGGCTGTGTGAATAGATTTAGATACTACCTTGGCTCTCTAAATTGCATTTTTAATTAAAATAAAAATAAAATAAAAAACCTAGTTCTCGGTCATACCAGCCATACTTAAAATGTTCAGTCATTGCAGATCGGGCAACCGAGGATTCAGAACATTTCCCTTATTGCAGAGTGTCCCACTGGATGGCACTGTTCTGATCTCATAAAGCAGAGCAAGACCTGCGTGATGGAATAAAGCAGGAAATTGGGAAAGATTTTAACTGCCTTTGACGAAGGTTGCTCTGAAATTGAACAATTTTTGCAAAAACAAGGCTTTCTGAAATGTCTTTCCTGGTGTTCACCTCAGTGTTCAACTCTGACCTGTTCCCAGATTTGTTTCTTAACCAAATTCAGTTTACCTGGACCCCACGCAAGCATACTATCTCAGTCTTGACAGTCATCTTTTATTTTATTTTTTAAATCCAGGGGCTAGGGCTAAGTTTTACTTAATGGTAGGATCATTGGATCTCACAAGTATAATTTATTTAAAATTTATAAATAAATTTCATCAGAGTCTTCTATAAAACCCCAAAATTTGGGACCTGGGAAGAATTGTAGAAATAATCTCAGCTAGCTCCCATCACTTTACAGGTGAGGGGTATGCTTATTTATGGTTTTTTTTTTTTTGCCCATTTTAATACTTTTATTAGTTCATTGTAATGATCTTTTCTTAACATTAAAAAGTGATCCTTTCATTTTTATGAAAGCAGTTATCTCTTCATTGTATATTAGCAAAAATAAGAATATAAAACAAATACATTTCTGGCACTCGGAGTTTCCCTCTGTTGACACTTCCTTGTAATACTTCCATGTATCCTGAATGTTGATGCATACACATACACATACACATACACACACATATATAAATAATGTGTTGTAAAGTTGTTTTGTATCTTACTTTTTAAAGTTAACCAGTCTCTAACTTTGCATATCAAAATTTTAGGTCTTGCTGAGTCTCTAGTCTGTATTCTAATTTCTCCAATTGACCCCCAAGTACCATTTCCTGCAGTTTCTCCACATCAAGACTGAAATCAGAAGCATGCACCTGCTACTTTGAGCTGTGTCCCTCTTTAATTTAGCACAGGCCTTATATTGGTAAGGAAAAATTAATGCTAGATATGGGAGCCACCAAAGCCTGGCCTTTCCCTTATTAAACTCAGCAAAGATATATATACATAGAAACCTTTCTTATTATTTCATAAATATATCTGCATAGTAAGTATTCCATTGTGTGGACAATTTCCAGTCTTTTGCTCTTTCAAACAATGCGACAAGCAATACCTTTGAGGAAATGTCAGTTTGTGCCTTTGGAGATGCACACCTAGAATAGATCCCAGTCAACGTCCAGCGCGTCGGGGTCCTTGGGTTAGGGTTACACAACAACCGGGACACGGGGTGCAGAGCAGGGCAGGATCAGCAACTGCACGTTTACTGAAAGTTTTAGCTTGATACTTATAGACAGAAATACAACAGACAGGCTTTCTTTCATAAAGTCACAAGCTATTCTGTGTCACAAGATATTCTGTGCAAAACCGGAATGGATGAGATAAAATCTTAATCTATAAACCTTTTTGTCCTCTGTTCAGAATCGTTCATACCCAGATATATTAAAAATCAAGAACACAGTTGACCAGACCAAGAGGCTACTTCCTTGTCTTGAGAACAAATTCTGGCCTGTGTTGAAGGGAAAGTTTGCTTTCTCTTGTGCTTGGCTTGCCAAGTGTCAGCAACATAGCGTTCACCTCATTTGTTCCCAGACAAAGCCTGCATTCAAGGCTCCCACTGTTTCTCCACAGAATCCTAGACTGGGCTTGCTGGACCCAAGGGTAATACCTTTAAAACTGAATTTGGCAACATGTTGCCAAATTCCTGCCTGCAGGGTTTGCTCTACCAACATTCTCATGTATTAGGGTGCTTGTTTTCCCAGTGTTTCGAATAGTCAGCTTTTTAAAAATTTACCAATCTGATCTATGAAAACTAGGGTTCCAGAGTAGCTTTAAATTTCTTTATAATGAGTTGTGTATTTTTTATTTGCTTAGGGATTATTTATTTTTTGAATTATTGTAGTTTTACCTATTATTCTATCAGGATATTGGTTTTCATTATTGATTTCTACTAGCACTTTATATATCTTAGATTAATCCTTGAACACTGACAAGAATACTAAATATTTTTCCCAGTTTGCTTTTGTCCTTCGATTATAATTTTTTAACTATAGGCAGGATTTTTTGAAGTAGTTGAATTCATCAATATTTCATAGCTTCAGAATTTTGGGTCATAGTTAGGAAGACCTGCTGGAGTCCAAGTTTAAAGGTAAAGGAATTCACTCACATGTGTTTTCTTCTGATAATGGTGTAGTCTTTTTTTTTTTTTTTTACTTTCAGATTTTTTATCATATTGGGCCAAATGCTATAAATCCTATGAAAGGGAACTCAGCAATATTTAATAATTGTACATACATTTTACCTTTAGCTCAGTAATCTCCATATATATATATATATATATATATATATATATATATATATATATATATACCTGTCATGGAATGTGGATTCATTTTTACCTTTTAAAATGGTTACCAGTTATGCTAACATTCTTTCTGTAAAAAAAATCAGTCTTTAGCACACTGACCTGAAACTATGCCTATTTCATATATCAAATTCTCCTTCCTATTTTTGCTTGTTTATAGCTTTCTGTTTCTTGGTTAGGACAATTTATGCATAGACTATACTATTTTAAGTATGGAAGCTTTATACTTTTGTTTTATGACTATTCCTCACCATTCCTCCTCCTCCTCCTCCTCCTTCACTATTTTTTTTTTTTTGATAAAATTTATTCCAAGAATTTAGTTTCAGGAAGAAACAGTTTGCAATTTTTTTTGGCATCAAATCTTTGTTTTTGTTTTTGTTTTTATAGTACTGGGGATTGAACTCAGGGGCGTTCTACCTTTGAGCTATACCCCCAGGCCTATTTTTTATTCTTTATTTTGAAACCGGGTCTCACTAAGTTGTGGAGGGCTTCACTAGGTAGCTGAGGCTGGCTGCGAACCCGGATCCTCCGGTCTCAGCCTCCCGAATGCTGGGATTACAGGCGTGCACCACCACGCCCGGCTCTCTTGGCATCAAATCTATACACTGACATAGCAAGGTTTGACATCTTTATGATGTTAGAACTTCTTATTCAGAGTCCTGGCATTTCTTTGTATGCCAGGTCTTATTTTGCATCTCTGCAAAACTCTTAAGTTTGCTTACAGATGCCTTACTTTTTAACCTTTTCCACTACTAATGTAAAAAGTTAGGCTATGCTGATACAAAGTAAAGTTCTACAGCTCAGTCATATAATACAACAAAGATGCGGGTCAGGTGACTGCAATGATGCCAAGTTCCAAAGATTTCGGTGTCATGATGTTGTCATCAACAGTATCATCTCTCAGCTGACCGAGAAGTAGGAGAGAGTACTGGGGTGACTCACAGACTCTTAAGTATCCTGGCTAGAAGTAATGCTAGCTCATTCTACTTGGATTTTGTTCTCTAGAATTAGTCACATGGCATGCCTGTCTTCAGGAGGGCCGGAAGCAGAGTTTTCTTCTATGAAGTGGAAAGAGGTGAGAACCAGGTACAGATGAGCAGTGTATTCTCTTCTCTAGTTATAGTTACTAACTAGTTGTTTATCTATATGTTATAGTATTAATTTCTGTATGCTAATTTTGTACCCTGTTAACTTACTGAATTTTTGTACTATAGCTTTTCAGTAGATAGTCTTGGATTTTGCAAGTGTACAGGGATATCATGTACAAATAGATATATTTTTATCTCTTCATTTTGGGGCTGGGTATGTAGCTCAGTGGCAGAGCACTTGCCTAGCCTGGGTGAGACCTTGGTTTACTCTCTAGCACCATGAAAAAAGAAAAGTACTCGAAAGTCATCCTTTGGAGACCTGTCTGGTTGATAGGTCCTTCCTTTTTAATTCTTCTTTTTTTTTTTTTTTTCGGTACGGCGGATTGAACTCAGGGGCATTCTACCTTTGAGCTATACCCCCAGCCCTATTTTTTATTCTTTTATTTTGAAACCGGGTCTCACTAAGTTGCAGAGTGCCTCACTAGGTAGCTGAGGCTGGTCGTGAACCCGGATCCTCTGGTCTCAGCCTCCCAAATGCTGGGATTACAAGTGTGCGCCACCATGCCTGGCACCTTTTTAATTTTTATACCTATGATTTTGCTTGCCAAATTGCATTTGCTCTAGTAGTCATCACTGTGGGCATATTTGCTTGTTTTCACTGTCAGGGTTTATGTGTGGAATGTTTCCCAGAAAAGCTCATGAGCTAGCAAGGCTAAGTGTTGAGAGGTGAAATCATGAAATCACCAGCCTCATCCGTGGCTAAATCCACTGATAGGTTACTAATGTGAATGGACGTACCGGGTGGTCACCGTAGGCATGTGGGTCGTGGTTGGAGGAGGCGGGGCACTGGAGTCGTGGCCTAGAGGATGATATCTATCTCTAACCTCTTTCTGTCTCTCTCTCTGCTTCAGGTTGCCGTGATGTTTTTGCCTTGAAGCTGGCTGACTACGGACTGCACCTCTGAAATCATGGGGCAAAAAAAGATTTTCCTCCCTTAACTTGCCCTTTTAAGGTACTTTGCTCACAGTGACGGGGATGCTAATGCGTCTATATTCCGTGTTGTCCCATTAGACGGAATGCTTTCCCAGCAGGCTCCATCACCTCATGAAGGGCTGTCTCTGCGCTGATGCAGTCTTCTGCAGCTGTTCCCCACCCCACCCTCAGGATGGAAGCTGCCGCCCAGCGTCTACTGTTAAATGACCAGCTGGGAGCCCGCCCGTTAGTCTGTGATGGCTCCTTCACGTAGCCCTAAGTCAAAACCACTCAGAGAAAAGGTTTGTAGCCCGGAAAAACAAAACTAAAGCTTAACCACTCAGAAATTGTCAGCTAATCTCTAACTAGGGACTTTCTACTTTAACCAATCAAACATTTTCAGTATCTGACTTCTGTAAACAGAAGGTTTTTCCCTTCGTGACTCATCAGTGGAGGCCCAAACTGCCTGTGATCTGGCACTGCCCCATGCATGAATTCCTGTCAGCTTGAGTAAACTCTTTAATTATTATTATTATTTGTAGTATTAGTATTATTTTTGGCATTAGGAGTTTAATTCAGGAGCATTCTACATTCGAGCTACACTCTCAGGTCTTTTTATTTTTTATTTTGAAATGATCTCACTAAGTTGCTGAGGATGGCCTTGAACCTGTGATCCTCCTGTCTCAGCCTCCCACGTATTTGGATTACAGGGGTGCACAAACACATTTAGATAAACACTTTTGAATTTTAACATGAATGCTGAAATGACCTAGAATCTTTGTCAACCTTTTCTAGGGATTAGTTACACTTAGCAAGGGGTATGAAATCTATGGAACCACTCCACGCCTGAACAAAGGTTTGCCAATCACATTTAAATTCTTGCTGATTTAGCTGTGCCCAGTACAAGCCAGGGAAGAGATTACTTAACAGTCTGTTGCAAGTTCCAGGTGCCAGAAGACAAAGTACGTGCCTGTTTGTCATTGCACCCTCTGGCCCATATTACGTGCTTAGTGAATCTTTGCTGAATACGTGAAGTAACCGTTTCATGAAGACAAGAGAGATGGACTGAAAACTGGACAGCTAAGGTGTTTGAAGTCTGGTCAGTTGTGGATACCGAGAAGCTCTTCCCAAAAGCCAGTGTGGGTCCTTGCTGCTGGGCTGATCCAGGATAAAAGCCCACTGACCTCTCAGGGAGCGATTTCAGTGCCTAAAGATTTCTTACCCAGATCTCTGAGATGAAGACCAGGAGATAAGAGATAGTGCCTAATGTGGCTTCTCAAAGTATGCTCTTAACACCAGAAGTTTCACTAGCCCCCAGAAACTTGCTGGAAAAGCAAATTATTGGCCCCCACCCCAGACCTATGGAATTTGGGCCCAGCAGTCTAGATTTGATAAGGCTTCTGGGTGATTTGATGCACAGTCAGGTCTGAGAACCAGGGAGACATCGTCTAAAGAGGATGAAGGGGTGAGCCAGGTAAAGAGAGAGAAAGGCGTCTGTCTAGGGAAGAGTGTAAGACGCATGGGGAGGCCTCGGTTCTTCACAATCAGGTACGAAGGAGGGATTCCAACACTGAGCAGGCCTGGAGAGACAGCAAAGAAGGTTCCTTGGTTTACCCAGTCACTGTGCGCTCAGCATATGGTGTAGCATCAGGGGCCCAGGTGGCAGAACAGGAGATACACAAGGACTTGATCCTGGGCTCCACTGTGGAGTTTTGCTTATACAACAACGTCATGACCCAACTCTTTGATCTGAATTGTAACTTCAGGGTGAGTGAGCTGAGAGTTTGACTGATTAATGCTTCACCTGAAGCACATAGCCTGGGTTCCTTGGTTTACCCAATCAGATGTGGTTGACAGAATGCTTAAGGGGTCCCTCAAGATTTCTCCCCCTGGAGTAAACACACCTTCTAAGAGTTAGTGATCAGTCATCCATCGAGGCAATGCTGTGCAGTGACAGTGCTGCTGGCACCAGCAAAGAAACAGGATTTCAGTCTTAGGATCATAGGAACTGCACTTGCCATACCAAACGCGTTTGGCAGAGGACCCGAAGCTCCTTGTGAACGACAGCCTCGGCGACACCTCGTCTTTAGCCTCGTGAGACCTGAGCAGAGGACCCAGCCACGATGTGCTCACACTGCAATCTGATGGAGTCTCAGAAGAACAACGGAGTGGTGTTTGGGCTGCAAAGTCTGTCCTCCTGTGTCAGCCCAGATGACTAGTGTAGAAAGTCTGCGTCTGGGGGCCAACGGGAGCCTGCGTTTGCTGTATGAGACCAGGAGTCCGAGGGCGAAAGGAGAAGGTTGTGGGTAAGCATTAGACATCCTGCTAACCTCGTCCTCGCCTGGATCATCATCCCTAAGCCTCTGGATAAGAGAGGGTGATCTGGACGCTGCCCTCAAGGTCCTTACTAGGGGCTGGTGACTTGAGGTTGCTGCTGAGGACAAGGCCAAACGGGCCAAACAGGTGGCTCCCAGAATGGAAGGAAGGGCTGGGGTAAGAGACGCTATAGAAAGAAGTGAGCATATGACACTGTAATGTGGGATAATGTCCAAATGCCTTTGCCTGCTATCTAAGGTCTTCCATGGAATTTGATTCCAACCGGCTGCTCTGGATTTCTTTCTTGACATATTCCATGCAACAGTCAGCCCTGCTTCTTCCCTGTCGAAGCCAGCTGTTTATATTTTCAAATCTTCTCTTCTCTTCCCACACCGTTGACAGGCCCAATGGACAATTTAGGGACAGAGAGAGGTAAGGAGCCCTTTCACGTACTGCATATACTGAATATTAAAAAATGCCAATAAGAGTTTCCAAAACTATGGCTTTGAAAGTTGTGTTCATAAGGGATTTCTTAGGGTGGTAAGGCTGTTCAGCATGATACTATACTAGTGGATACATGACCCTGCATTTATCTAATCCCATAGGGTTTGCTACACAAAGAGTGACCTACGTATATGAAAACGAAAAATCACTTAGGAGAGTGGGGAATCCCAAATGACCACAGGAGCTCACCTCGTGCTTCCTTTTGGTCGGTATCTCCCCTGCATCTCTAAGAATGCATACTGTCCTGTTTTCTAATCTTACCTTTTATTTTTGAGATTCGTACTATGAATAGTTATAAATCATTCGTTTAAATCCCTATCCATGCAGTTTACTAGTGTTACCTTAATGGGTACTTGTTGAATTCATTATAAGGTTATGGTGAATATTGCTGTTGAACAAAATAATGTACGACAGCTGGTAGACATAAGGACGCATTTCCATTGTGTGGCCATTTGTCGTCATAGTGAATGCACATGTACAGCTTTAGGAAATAATGCCAAACAGATTTCCAAAGTAGAATCACCAATTTATACTCCTGTCTGGAGTATATGAGGTTTTCAGTTGTTCTATATACTCTCCAACACTTGCAATCTGTTTTTCTAATTTTAACTGTTTTGTAGAATGTGGTATGCTTTGCATTTCCCCAAAGACTAATGAAGTTGAGCATGTTTTAATGTTTATTATCTATTTATACAACCTGCTTTGTGATGTCTTTGGTAAAATTATTGTTTATTTTTTTCTATTCAGTTGTATTTTATTATTGATTTGTGGAAGTTCTTTATATATGTAGTACAAGACTTTTGCCAGAGATAGATATTGGAGATGCTTTATCACACTGTGTGGGTTGATTTTTGGTTTTCAATTTTTGTTTTTCAAGGATGGTGGAAGCATATGGGTTCTTTGGAGTCACTTCTCTTTATATGCATTTCTGTCTTTACGCAGCCTTTCATTGGGGGCTGGTTTACTGTTCTTCCCAAAAAGCTTGTCTCAGGGCATTTAGTTTAGACTACTTATATAGTAGCAGGATTCTCCCAGAGAATGTGATTCCAGAGAAGGGCAGTGGACTCTGCCAGTTCTCTTAAAAGCTATGTTTAGACTAGACAGAGCATCACCTCTGACATACTCCAAGTGTGATGAAGATACAGGACGAGCTTATTTTCAAGGAGAGATATAATGAATGTTATCGTTCAATGAGAAAAGTGATAATGCATTTTCTGCCATCTTTAATACACCCCGTACTCGTTTCCTTTGTTCTGTGAGCAAGCCATCATCATTTTTTAAATTGAATTATAATTGATCCACTATAAACGGCAATTAAAAATTCAATGTTTGGATATATGTATACACTTGTAAAACAAACTTTCACCACAATAAAATAATAAAATAGTGGCAATATCTCCCACTCCAAAAAAAAAATAAAAAGAAAAAAAAAAGTTGTGTTTAACAGGTCACACTTTTAACACAGAAAACACACTGCGGTATAATTTTGTTAATGACATGACTGCTAAGTTTATTAAGAATATATCAATTCATAATGTTTCCTATTTAGATGATGTATTCTGTAATGAACACTATCTTCTCCCTGGACTTGGGCTGGACTTTCGTGGCTGCACACAATGTCCACTTTAGTTATGTGAGGCCCCGCCGGATTCCCCTGCGGAATGACCCTTGACCTTGCCACACACCAGGTTCTGGGGCTCTGTGTCCCCTCACTGCTCTGATCCCATCTTTCCCTTCTTAGTGAGCAGTGACGCTTCTTTTCTGAATTGTCTTTTGACATGTTCATTGTTTTCTTTCGCAGATAATTAACTTCCTGTGTGTGTGTGTGTGTATGTGTGTGTGTGTGTGTGTGTGTGTGTGTGTGTGTGTGTGTGTGCTTTCCTCCCAACTAATTTTTTTTTTTCTTTTTGCGGTACTGGGGATTGAACTCAGGGGTGTTCTACCTCCGAGCTATACCGCCAGCCCTATTTTTTATTCTTTATTTTGAAACAGGGTCTCACTAAGTTGCAGCGGGTCTCACTAAGCAGCTGAGGCTGGCCGCGAACCCAGATCCTCCGGTCTCAGCCTCCCTAATGCTGGGATTACAAGCGTGCACCACCACGCCCGGCTCCTCCCAACTAATTTTTAAGCCATTTATTCATTCAAAAAATATTTTTCAAGTACTTGTGCTGTTGAGTCCTGCATGTTAGGCCCCAGGGATATAGCAATGACAAAACACAAAGGATTATTTTTCTTAGAAAGTCCCAAATACTAATTGAGCAAAAATACCAATTATACGTGATGGAGGGAAATGCACTGTACCCAGAGAATCTACCATAGACCTTAGCTGGGAAGATTGATGTGCTTATTACCCAGAGCATTCTGCGTGATAAGTACACAGGAACTACTTATTAATTGACTAATGGGCAAGCCAGGATTTCTGTCATTCATTAAGTGCATAAAACCCAATTCTTAACATCAGGTTGTAGACAAAAAATGACAATAAGTTTAAAGATAAACATTTTGATAGTTTTTATACTTAAGCAATTTTATGATATATAAAAAGTTGTGGAAATATTTCCCATGGTTCTAAAATGGGATTATTAGACGTAATAATGTAATTTTTTTTGAAATTATTTGGTCTATTGCCACAAGTTGATACCAGACCAAAGTTCAATAGCTAGCTCTTCACTAAGAAACCACATTTGCTAGTAAGTTGGCATAGAAATAGACCACTTAGTATATTGAGTTACGAAAGTTTTCTAATTGTGTAAGTCATTTTTGAATGTTTTACAACCTAATAAGTGATGGGTTAATTGTAACAAATGTATTCTGTTTGACCTAGTTAGACTAAATTAATGGAGATAGCAGAAACTAAATGAAAGTTATTTCAAAAAAGTATTTGTAGTTGAAAATAGAAATGTAAATCTGATACACTAATAAAATTTATAAAAAGGCTTCTCCCTTATCAAAATATTAAACTTTATTTTTACATAATATCTTTTTTTGTAGTTTTACTGGGATTGAACCCAGGGGCATTCTACATCTAGGTTACATCCCTAGCGCTTGAAAAAAAATTTGTTTTAAATTTTGAAACAGTGTTTTTCTATGTTGCTGAGTCTGATACCCTATATATACTGATATCACATATCAGCATTTCATTCCTCTTTATTGTCAAATAATATTCCATTTATGGATATACTACATTTATCCTTTTATCAATTATTAGACATTTGGGTTATTTCCATTTTGTGACTATTTTTTAATAATGTATTATAAACATTCATTAAAAGCTTTTACGTGACATATGTTTTCAATTCTCTTAGGTATGTATCTAAGAATGGCATTTCTGGGTTGTATGGTAAGTCTATGTTTAACTTTTTGAGGAATTGCCAAAATGTTTTCCAGTAACGTGTGAGAGTCTCAACTTCTCGTTTTTCTTATTGTGGATGGGTTAGACAGATTTTCATTGCAGTGACAAAATAGCTGACGTGGATAACTTAAAAGAAGAAAAGAGTTCTTTTGGCTCACAGTTTCAGAGGTTTCTTTCCATGGTAATCTGACTCTATTGCTTTGGGTCTGAAGTGAGGCGGAACATCATTATGGAAAAGTGTGGTAGAGGAAAGCCACTCAGCTCGTGACATCCAGGAGTTGGAGGGAGAGAGAGAGAGGGAGAGGGAGAGAGGGAGAGGGAGAGAGGGAGAGGGAGAGAGAGA
>PVLC010000131.1:13463-97352 GCA_004027655.1 Graphiurus murinus | reverse complement strand
CTAGAGTCTCCATCAGCTCCCAGTCCATTCAGATTATGAGTTCACCAGTGGGTCAATCCTCTGATGATGTTGGAGCCTTCGTGATCCAATCACCTCCCCCGAAACGCGTCTCTGAACGTTGCTATGTGGGGGCCAAGCCTTCAGCCATGAGCTTTGGGGGACACTTCATTTCAAGCCATAGCAATAGCCATTCTCAGCATCTTGACGGACCACTATGTTTTGACTATTTCTTCTCTGTCATCTTTGCCAGACGCATCTTTTGGAACTTTAAAAAATGCTTATTGAAGTCATTCCATGCATTCTTGTCACTTAACTTCTTTTTCATTCAAAAATCTTTATTTTATTGTTAGTTGATTCCTCATCACTTTCTATTAATGAATGCAATCTTTGAGTCTAGTCTAAAATTTACTCCGTTTAATTAGATTTTCCCCTAAGACTACTTTCTTTCATCATTTTTTTTCAAATTGCTTGAATATTTTCATCAAAAGTGAAGTCATTCTTGTTTTTGTTGGCTTTCCTAATATAACTTTTCTTACATACTTTGGATTTTTTTTTTTTTTTGTGGTACTGGGGATTGAACCCAGGGGGGGCATTCTACCTCCGAGCTACACCCCAGCCCTATTTTTTTTTTTTATTCTTTATTTTGAAACAGGATCTCACTAAGTTTTGGAGTGCCTCACTAGGTAGCTGAGGCTGGCCACGAACCTGGATCTTCTGGTCTCAACCTCACAAATGCTGGGATTACAAGTGTGTGCCACTATGCCCAGCTGTACTTTGGAATTTTATAGAGCTACTAATATCAGTCAGAGTATTTGCATCTCTCTGTTTCCTCATTTTTACTTGTTCAGTGGTTTTGCAGTTAGAGTCTAGAAATAGACTTTGCATTGGAGGTTTTGGGTTACTTCCCCCTAATGTCAATGCCATCGTAAATCTGGCTTAAGTGGCAAGTGGCTTTGCCTGGATCCTAATTTTTGGACTACATTATGTGTCTTCTACCATCCCAGGTAACCAGAAGTCCTGATAATCAGTCTTGACTTTTTTCAGACTCCTTCAATACATAAAAGAGACCTATCCCTACTTGAGGTCACTGGCAAGGGACATGGCTCTTGTCCCTTGTCACTTGGTCCCAGTTATCATGAATATATGAAGGAGAATGTCCCACAGACCCTAGACTCTGAGCCCAGGAGCCCATCAGTTCAGCTTCTGCTTGGTGTGACAATACTCCATTCTGTTTCTACCTTGCATTTAGGGTCATTATTTCTGAGCATAATTATGTCCTTGTAATTAAAATAATTTACATGTCTTTGCTGTGAGATTGGATGGGAGTGAGAACTCATGAAGATATTCATTGAATGTGTATGGCGAGCAAAATACACACAGTTCTCACTTTCTTGAGGCTGTATCTTTGCATGAATCAGAAAATTAGTTAATCACACAAATTGACAAATTGCCACAAAATGAAAGACATATTGTGATGGCAAAACAACAACAAGCCACAGAACAAGAAGAGAGTGTTCTATGACAGCTGTAATGAAGGGACCCAGCTAGGTTGAAAAGACCAATCGGGGGAGTGAGTGAGTGTGTGTGTATCTTTGGGAGTCATTAGCATTGGGTAAATCAGTAACTGACTTTCTGGTGTAATCGAGTTGTAGTGCTTGACTAAATGAATTGCAATATTTTATTTTAGTGGCTAAATTCAGATCGAATTCTGTGGAGTTTTTTCCTTTTTACTAGGACCCTGAACATCAAGGAGTCAGACATATCCCTAAAATTCCGTTTTTTTGTTTCTATTGAAGGCTTTTCAGTATAGCAGATGCTTAACTTGACGAATCTTGTGCTGCTTCAAGGAGGATTTGAAACTCTTAACCACATGGAGCCATTTCCGCCTGGTCTTCCTCGTGGCTCAGTGTTCTCTCGTTCAAAGGTTGCATGCATTCCACTTACTACGACTATGCTGTAGGTGGAAATCTGCTTGGGTTAATGATTTAATGCATGGATTGGCGGTTGCTGGGGCGTGTTTTATGAGATTACTTATGCACATAGGCGTTTTGATGTGATATATTCCAACTCTCTAATGCGTCCTTTTTTGGCATTTTATTGTACAAAGGATGGTTTAACATTAGAGCTGTCAGTTTGCCATCAGGAGACATCCAGACTTGTCTCCTCTTTGGACTAAACTCCCATGTAGAACATTGTGCTAGTCAGCTTTCTGTTGCTGTGACAAAATGCCTGAGAGTAACAACCTAAAGGAGCAAAGGCTTATTTTGGCTGATGGTTTCAGAAGTTTCAATCCGTGGTCAACCGGCTCCATTGCTTTCAGGCCTGTGAAGAGGCAGCGGCATCGTGGTGTAAGGGTGTGGACGAGGAAAGCTGCTGACCTCAGAGCAGCCAGGTAACCCAGAAAGAGAGAGAGATGGAGGGAGGAAAGGAGAGAGAGAAGAAACTTTACCTTTAAGAGTTAATCTTATAGAATACTTGTACACTTTTGTCACTACTACTACCACTGCATGTGCACTCATGCGTGTGCACACACACCTTTTATATAGCATAGGATAAATAGCACTTGTACACATACAGGATTTTATTGAAGTATTATTTTTAATATGAAAAAACTAATTACCAGTGGAGTTTTTTTAAAAAGCACATATATTGCGCAATAGATGATTCATGAGTAATAGCATGTAATCCATCTATATTCAGGGCTAAGGATAGGTGTGTGCAGATTATAGTTTAGAAAAACTCTATTCATTTTGTGGGTATAGGCAACTCATCATGAGTTCCCTGGGAAATAAATGTGAATATCAGCAGAGTAACTATGGATACCCAACTGGTCAATAGGCATATAAAATACTGCTTGGTCTCATTAGTATTTCAGAAAATGTCAATTAAAATAGAATGACTAAAATTGGAAAACAGCAAGGATACAAAATATTAGTCAGGCACGAAATGCAGGTAGGAGTCAAGCTTATTACAAGCTCACAAAAAGCTGTTTGATATTATAAACTATGGCTGAATATTTGCATATTGGAGAATCAGGAAAATCTACTTCTAGTTATTATGCTGAAGTTGTAGTGCCGTCACGTGTGCTGAGAGACATCGTCAAAGGTGTTTGCAGAAGCATGATTTGCAGTAGCCCAAATCTGGACACAATCCCAAGCATCAACCAACAATGAAGTGGAACTTGTGGCATTTTCATGCAATGGACTACTCTACAGCAATAAAAATAATAAACCACAGGGACATGCAATGACATGGATGAACCTCACAAATAAAACACTGAGTCAGATAAGTGAAAAAAGTATGTTTCTATTTATATGAAATTTAAAAACAGGTGACTGTTGTGCTTTGGTCTGGGAATGTCCCTCAAGTCTCATGTGTTGAAGGCATGTCCCCGTACAGCAGTATTTAAAGGTGAACGGGCCACCGTGCCCTGTCACCGTGCTGTCTCCTGGGGTGGGCTGACTGTGGATGGTGCCTCTGAAGCTGGGAGCCCATAAAGCTTTCCTCCTTTACGGTGCTTGTCAGGTATTTTGGACACAAAGATGGAAAAGTAGGTCAAAGCAGTGAACCAACCTGTAGTTTTTGAAGTCAGAAGAATGGACATCTTGGGGAAAAGTGAAAAGCTATTTTTCAGAAGGGGCTGTGAGTGTTTTTTTTTTTTTATGGTACTGGGGATTGAACCCAGGGGCATTCTGCCTCTGAGCTACACCCCCAGCCCTATTTTTATTTTGAAACGGGGGTCTCACAAAGTTATAGAGGGCCTCGTTAAGTTGCTGAGCCTGGGCGTGAACCTGAGATCCTCCTGTCTCAGCCTCCCAAGTACTGGGATTACAAGCATGCGCCACCACGCCTGGCTTATGGGTGGGGTTTTAAGGCGCTTGTTGGTATTATACTTCTTAACCTGGATGGTGGTTCATGAGTATGTGCGTGCTATAGTTTGGATGTTAATAGTCCCTCAGAGGCTCATGTGTTAAATAGTTGGTACCCGGGTAGCACTACTGGGAGTGGTAGGGCCTTCAGGAGGTGAGTTGCAGTGGGAAATGCTTAGGTGGCCTTAAAGGGGATTGTGGAACCTCCATCTCTTCTTCCTCCTCTTTGCTTTCTGGCTGATGACGTGAGTTTTTTTCTCTACCGGTCTTCCCACGATGATGTGCTGTCTTTCCAGGGTCCCAAAGTAATAGTTTCACCCAATCCTGGACTGGAACCTACCTCCAAAAGTGAGCCAAGTAAACCTTTACTCTTTATAACTAATTGCTTCAGTATTTTGATATAGTGACAGAAAGCTGACTCACGCAGTATGTTTATTTTGTAGCAATTCAGTGAAATATATGTTTACTAAATGTGGAATTCTCTGTGTATATGTTATTACCTTATGAGAAGAAGTATAAACATGTGACATAAATGGGTATGTTTAAGCTATTACCAAGCTCCCTTCACAGACATGATCTTTGTACTCCCTTTCTGTGGAGACACATATTCCTGGACAATATGTTTGCATTTTAAAATTTTGTTTGCTTTTTCATTCTCAAGGCAATGGGTAGAGCATTGATTTTTGATGTAGGAATTGATAAAGGAAATTTATTAATTGCATGCTTATTATGAATACTGAAAGTTATACATAATTTTTTCAGATGAAACACATTTTAAAATTTTTTTTTAATTTTTAATTTTTTTGGGTACTAGGGATTGAACCCAGGGGCATTCTACCTCTGAGCTACCCCCCTAGTCCTATTTTTATTCTTTATTTTGAAACAGGGTCTCACTAAGTTGCGGAGGACCTCACTAAGTAGCTGAGGCTGGCTGGGAACCCGGATCCTGCGGTCTCAGCCTCCCGAGTACTGGGATTACAAGTGTGCGCCACCACACCCGGCTAAATGCACATGTTTTGGTGACAGGTATGCAATACGATCTTCCTTTAGAAGAATGAGGAGAGCAAACTTACTTTTCATAGCAGACAGTGAGGTTTAAACATGCCAGCATATTGTGTCACTCACCTGGACCTCAAATCGTTCTATGTCACGCTGAGAATAAAACCCAAAGCCTCGTCTCAGTCTCCAGGAGGCCTCAGGAGTCTTGCTGCTCCTCGGTGACCCACCATGCTCCATTTCAGGGCATCACGGGCCCTCTTCTGTCTGGAACGCTCTTCCTCCAGATAGCCACACCACTGGTTGTGCTTATTTGTGCATGAATGGGTTAATTTATGTGGGGGTGCTACGTACACTTCAGGAACAAAGAAACACAGGCATTCAAAGCTTGTTACCCCTCCCCTATCTTCTCCTAAGAGGAAATTTTTGTAGCTCAAGGCTCAGATTCATTATGCCTTTTGCTTTCAGATTAATTTCTTTTTAAGGACTTCATATATATTTTTTTAAAGCAGTTTTAGGTTCACAGCAAAATTGTGTGGAAAGTACAGTTTCCATTATACTCCCTGACTCCAAACATGTACTGCTCCACCAGAGTGGTCTTTTTCTCAACCTGAGGGACTTAAATTGGCAAATCATAATTAACCAGGGTCCACAGGTTACATTAAGGGTCTCCCTTGGTGTTGGACCTTCTATGGGTTTGAACAAATATACAATAACCTAAGGGTAACTGATTGCACAGATTTTACAGGTTGTAGTGGAAAACTCAGGAAATGCAGATGAGCATTAAGGAGTTATTAGTTTCTGTTTTATGTGTGGGGCACAGCCACCAGGGAGGGATTTCCCTATCCTTGACCAGGACCCAGCTCATAGATGGCATCTCATCCCTGAAAGATCCAGGGTGAAGTCGGGGGCGGAGCCCAGGATCCACCTGGAGAACTGGGAGGCTGAGTGTTAGCCACAGCTGACTCTGCAGGTCTGACTTCAGACCTTGGTTGAAGGAGTTTGCACACCTGGATACTTCTACTTTTTAAAACAACCATGGAGACACAGGAGGGAGAGTTAAAGCAGGGAGAGAGAGCATCAGCTCACAAGGCCAGCTGGGATTTCCATTCAGGCTTGCTATTGAGAGGCTCACAAATTGTTAACTCTCAAAGAACCCAGACGGGGACTCAGGCCTGGATAAGCGGCTGGGAGATCCCAAAGATGAGAACCAGGGCAACGGTCGCCCTGGCAGCAGAGTAGGTAGGGAATGAAGCAGCAGCGCCCTCTGCAGGTAGTGTGGATCTCTTTGCCTCAGTCCCCAAATTTTCTTCAAGATAGGAAGTCAGTAATGGCTTTGGGTTCTTACCCTAGGCGGGTGGGTCCTGGGCCTAGTCCTCCTGATTTTGCTGAACACAGACTGAATGAATGCTACAGTCAGAGCCCAGTTATCTGCATCGAAAGTAGCATCCCAGGTGACCTTGAGCGAATGCTCCTTAGAATATAAACAGGAAATTCTTGGGATACCAAAGTCTTTGAGTTAAAGCAGCACAATTCTAATGATGGAAGTCAGGTTGAAGGCTGGACAGCACAGGAGATACTGGAGATGGAGAGAGGCCTACAAAGCCACCCTCAAGTCACATGTGTTTTAGACAGCCACCGAGACTTACCGTTAAGGACTGGGGTCGGGGACCCTCCGTCACAGGACGTCCTCCTGGGGCTCAGAGCCCTGTAATCCAGGCATGAAAGAAGGGAGCCCTCTCCTCTGATCGCCTATTCCAGTCTCCTCATTTCCCTGCCCCTCCCCTCTGTCCCTTCCTTTCGTGAACAATTGTGGAATATCCCCTAGGCTCCTGCTTCTGTACCAGCTGTGCAGGGGCTGAGAAATCACGGCACTGCGTGGCTCTTTCCCACCCTGGGCCTTGTGCAACACTCAGCAGAGGAGACAGGTGGTGAAATGGGGGTGGCAGTCAGCTGTGTCATAAACATTCCAGTGCTCCAGCCTGGTCTATATGGTACCTGGTACCCCAAAGTAGAAAAGAAAGAGCTTCTTAAAGAACTGTGCTTGATTTGAAAAATAATGCATTTGTGTGGCTGTGAATTTGTGTTATTTCCCAAGCATATTATATGAGATATGGATATATGCATTATTATTATTATAACAATATAATATTATTGTAACATAATAACTGATTGCATTATTTTATCCGAAAGATATGAGGCATTTCCCCCTCACTAGAAAGTGTAGGCCAGATTCCTGCTTCCAAGGTTTGGAAATCATTTGCTCCAGTTGAAAGAATTAAGTGACTTTTTTTTTTCTTTCTCAAAATACTAGTTCCCACATCTCCCAGATTTGATCTAAAGATGTGTTTTGACTTACACAATAGAGTCAATTGCCAAATTTTTATTTAAAGAAATAAAATAAAACTTGGGATAGTGTCTTAAAAATCCAGGTTTTAGGTTTGTTGAAAAAGTCTGATATTTCCAAGGGAAACAATTGGCTAAGGCTGAACAGACACCCAAGACCTGCAAGGTGCCACACCCCTGCCACTCTTGAATGCTTCTGAAAGAGATCCCCCAGGCTGGCTGTTGCTTGCCACTTTCCTGACCCATCTCCACCCATGCCATTACTTGAGTCTCTAGTTCAAAAGGAAGAGCGCTTCTGGGGCCTTGAAGAAGAAGACACGGACAAGAACAGCGTGCAGTTGGGGAACGGGTTTATTATATCTATGTACAATCAGCGTTTATTGATGTCTTGTCAAACATAAAAAACAAGGTAACTCAAACTATGTCAGCATGAAAACAAGACAGCTGAGACAGGCCAGTACTGAGCTTAAAGGCTCAAGAGACCCCGGAACCCGAAGTGACAGCTTTCAGGTTGTATAGCTAGGGGGACCGTGAAGTCACCCGAACAGTGCAAGCAACACGCGACAATAAGACACAATCAGTGAGGCAGCTTCTCACCGGGGGACCAAGGCGGTGGGTCGCGGGGGTGGGGGTCACTGATGGGGAAGGGTGTTAAAACCGCATAAATCCTCCATATCTCTTTTCCATCTCGGGCATCTCTTTGGAGTAGCTCTCCCCGCCTTCCTCCGAGGGCAGGGAGTCGGCGAAGCGCTTCAGGAAGCCCCCGTACCTTTTCTGGTAATCCATCCACCACTCCGGGCGGCCCACCCTTCTCATGAAGCCGCCGTACCGCTTCTGCAGCGCTCTGGCTTCGTCTTCCAGCTGGGGGCTCCTCTTGAGGCCCCTCATGAAGCCCCCGTATCTCTTGCCCACGTCCTCGTCGTCGCTGCCCTCCCGGGGGTGACCCTCCGGAGCGCGGCTGCCGCCCGGTCCCAGCAGCTCCTTCAGCAGGTCCGAGGAGTTGGCCAGGGCGTCCCCCTCTTCCGCGTCCTTCTTCATGAAGCCCCCGTACCTCTTGGCCAGGACCTCGCTGCCATTGGCCTCTTCCTCCGGTTCCACCGGGTACAGCTCGTCCGCCTTCTTCATGAAGCCCCCGTACCTTTTCATGAAGCCCCCGTACTTCTTGGCCAGCACATGGCTCCCCTCCGGTTTGCCGCCCTCTCTGGCGTCGTCGGGAAGCTCGGCCTTGGACACCTGCAGGAGATCCTTGCAGGTTTCCCAGATTTGGACGGAAGCCAGCTGCCCTTCACACTCCAGGGTGCAGGCCTGGAAAAGAATTCGATTTAATGATAAAAGGTGTGTTTCTGATTTCCTTGTCTAACAGTTGTGGACCCTGATATAGAGACTATGCCGTAGAGACTATAGTAGAATAAGGCCGTCTCCCTTGTCTGTCGTAGCTACTCACTACACCCAACAGGCAAATGAAACAGATAAAAACTGGGAAAAGGAAAGGGGAGAAGGGGGGGTTAACTCAATCAATTAGAAATCTGTCTAATCTCATTGTATATACTGTGCTTTCAATATTTTAAAAGACCCCCTTCCCATTTAAACTTAGATAGATTGCCTTTGCAATCTTATTTCACTGTATAATTTTCCCCACTGTTGATGCCATTTTGTTTGAGATTTTTTTCTAATCCAAAGGGAGAAATTTAATGTACTAAGTTTAAATATCCTAATTAGGGACATTCTTAAAGTTCCTTTTATCTTCTTGTGTTACAGATAAAAATCAGTATTAGTCAGGTTCATTTGCTTTCTTGTGTTAATATTTTACAACAGCATGCCTGCTGCTCTTTGATTCCTTTATAGTTCCAAGCACCTATCACCAGGTAGAAGTTTAATCAATATTTGTTACCTTGATTTTACTATATATTTTTGGCTATATAACCTTTCTCCTATATTTTTCATATTGCAGCTAAAATTTCAGAATTGTTGTAATTCTAGCAACATCAGCATTAACTAAATCTTTTGTCACTGAGAAAATAACAATCCTAAATGTAATCTCCAACACTCAACAGTTACTATTCCAAATGTTTTCCTAAGATATTATTTTTAAATGGATGATTGCTTATTTTCTGGTTTTTTTCTCCCATGTTGCTCATACTACCTATGCCGTATCATCATTTGGATTAAAAATTAATAATAAAAAGTGGCAAAAATGAGAACATAAAAAGCAGCAAGGAAAAGTCTGCCAACACTGGTTAGTCTCTGTCTTCACCCGCTCCTCCAAATCCTGTTGAAAGAAGAGTGGAGGGTGAGAGAAAGGAGGTAAGTTGGAATTTTGGGTGATATCCAGGGAGCTGTCACACAAGGAGATCGCCTCACCCTCCTCAAAAATGGAAAAGGAAGATTTGTACTTCTAGAGTTTGGCGAGGTGAGTGAATCAAATACAAAAAAATAAATTGAGCAGGCACTGTTAAATGTCAGTTATATTAATTCACTAAACAACAGAATTTAAAACTGCTACTCCTCTGAGGTCAGCAGGGATTTAAAAAATGCTTCTAGTATCCACGTGGCATGGATGTGGACGGCAGAGAACTCTGGGCTACAGAAGTGTGTGTGTGTGTGTGTGTGTGTGTGTGTGTGTGTGTGTGTGTGTGGAACAGAGCTTAAAATTTGTGATGAGGCAGGGGAATCGTGGAGTTGGAAAGTGGGGTGCCCAATATGGCATGCTTCAGTTTTATTTATATCCTGTGTATAAAATTCTTTACTCACAAGATCTCTTCTTAAGTTCATAGCATTTGCTCAATTTCTACACAGAGCTGGAAAGCTCATGACAACAGGAGAAAGAAGAAAGACGGATAAAGGGGATGGTTCCCTCATTTGAGATGAAACATTTTTTTCCCTCACAGTTTAAATACACAACACTGTTATGTATCTTCTCTCAAAGGTCAAGTTAGCACATACCACATGAAGAGATCAAGTAATTCAAATAGTCAAATAAAACAAGTGTCATTTACTTAAAATATATACCTGGGGATTTTGGAGTCCCTTCCTTAGTTTTTTTTTCCATTTCAAGCATCGCATCTGCATAACATTAAATTTCTTCAAAGGTTCAGGTGGAGCCTACATCAGCTTGGATGAATACACTCCTCTCTAGAACTTTTTAAGCCATCATAGAATTTCTACAAATTTCAAAGGCAGTGCAAAGGAGTCCTTAGGGGAGCCAGTTAAAATGAAACGCCTCGGATCTCAGATCCAGAAATTCTGATCAGTAGAGCTCAGAGGTGATTCAGCATGGACTATGATTAGAATGGAAGTAATTGTGTTATCACCCCACCCCAACCCCACAAGCCACTGCTTAGCTTTAGACTGACACCTCGTCTTTGGACACTGGCCATCTCTCCTCCTAGTCAAATTGAACTGTTTCAGTCGGTATAAGCATAGTCCAGACAAGATGGCAGTTGAATTCCCTTTTCACTTGCTTGCCCAATTACTGAATCCTTTCTCTGCTGTCTATCTCTATTTCTCCTCCATTGTTTTTTCTGTTTCACTTGACTCAGCTCCTATGCACAGGCGAAGGACCCAAGGTTAAGAGAACTAGAAAAAAGAAATTCGAAAGCGACGCAGTAGTACCCAAAATGACGTTATTTGATGGCTGAGTGTGAGGGCCTTTAGCTGGGATGTTTGGGCCAGAATTTGGGTGACTGGGCATCTTGGGACAGACTTGCAGAGGGCACAGAGCTATCCGAGGTGCTGAAGAGGGCGCGTTTCAGCCTTCTGGGATCCCCAGGGTTAAAACGAATTTGGTTTGTGCGATGACACCTCCACCCTCGTCGGCCCCGCGCAGTCGCCGGTACCCAAAGCGGAGAGCCAGAGCGAGACCACGGTCAGCGTTCCGGGAACAGCCCAGACACCTGGGTCGCCAAGGGTTCCCGCCGCAGCAGCGGCTCTGATCTGTGCGACAGCCCGGGGCTGTCCGCCGACTGTCGTGGCGACTCGCTCACTCACCGAGCTTGACACTTACCAGGAAGTTGATGTCGCCAGGGTGAACTAGGCGGTAGCTGCAGGTCGAGCAGTCCTGGATGCAGTCCGCTTGCACAGTAACCAGGACCCCGGGGCCGAGCGCCAGCAGCCAGGTGCAAAGTCCCAGGAACCGCGCCATGGGCTGCAAGGGGAGAAGGGCGCGCGCTCCGAGCCAGTCCCGGAGGAGAACGGATTCCTCGGAGGGACTCCTCCCCGCGACCACTCCCGCTGGGGGAATCCTCGAGCAAGAGACCTCAGGGACGCCCTTTCCTGAGACCCCACCCGCAGGCATCTTTTACGGAGACCAGGGAAGGGGTTCCGATCGCCCCGCGACACCCGGATTGGCACAGTCTCCTCCAATTCCGGGTGCCTCGCGCGCCCTGCGGTCTTCCTGGGCGTCCGTTGCCCTGGGCAGGATTCTGGAGGGAACCCCCGAAATCCAGTGCCAGGGAGCCGGGCGCTCGGGGAGGCGAGGCATTGCCCCGGGTAACACAGAAAAACGGGAGAAAGTTAGGGGAGCCCGGGCAGCGAGCGCAGGCGGACGTCCCCAAACTCGCGGAGAAAAGGCGATTCGGGGGCAAATTCACTCACGCTGACGCGGAGAGATGGAGCAGGTGGTTGGAAAAGCTGGGTCCCAGACGCGATTCTGCAAGGAAGAGAAGAAGGCAGGCGTGAGGAGCGGGGCGTCGGGGAGCAGCTGGCCAGGTGCGCGGGCGGGCGGACGCCGGCCTCACCGTCGCGGTCCTCTGCGTCGCCGCCGACTGGGCTGCGGGGCTCCGAGCGCCTGCCTGGCCGTCCCGAGGCTGGCTGCGGCGGGAGCCACTTTATAATTAGCCCCAAACCGAAGGAGGCGAGCGCGCCCCAATCGCCGGCGGGCTGCAGCTGACGCAGGCCCTACGCCAGCCCCGCGCCGACGCCATCGGGGGGGTCAGCCGCCAGCGCCGGGCGCTCCCCCGCCGGGCTGGGGGTGGGAAGGGGGCGCTCGGGGCGAGCCCGCCGTGGTCAGGAAGTTTGGGCAGGGAGTGGGGTGGACCAACTTTCGCAGCCTAAAGTCCCCGGAATTGCACCTTGGAGTGCGCGGGGCTCAGGAGGGAAAACGAGGAGAGGCATTTGGAAGGACAAACGGACTGGTTTCTGCGATGTTCTGGAGACCCCCCGAGCCTGTGAGGCTGTCCCTTCCCCACCTCCTCCCCGGGACCCCCTGTGGCTTTAGGCATGGTCTTGCCGATAAGGTAGTCAATCTTTTTTGTCTGTGCTCTGGACTCTGAGACTCTTTGAGTTCTTTGCTGAGGTGTCAGCGCGCAGCCGGCGCTCAGTTAATAGTTGCAGAAGTGGATGCTTGAAATGTTCTGGGAGATCTAGCGTCTCCTTTCGAGTTGAGGACCCCCGGCCAATAATAATAATAATAATAATAATAATAATAATAATAATAATAATAATAATAATAATGCAAGTAAAACCTCAGGTTCTGGAAAGTCCCCCTGGGTACCGAGCACCCTTCAGGCACCGCTCCCTAGCCAGGCGGCTCCCAGGTTTCCTGGGGGTGTTTGGTGAGTGGAGAGGGTGCCGGGCGGGTGTGATGTCAGCGCCGGGAACGTGTGTGATGGCTCGAAGGTGAGAACCGCTACGTCCCCAGCTCCTGTGTTCAGGGCGGGCACACCGTCTTCACAGTGAGGGAGCAGTGGAACTACAGAAAGAGGAGCCAGGGCCTGGGGATCCAGCCTTCGCCCCCACTTCTTGGCTCTGGAAAGCCCGCTACACAGCAAGTTGCTTGCACAGCCCAAGGCCTCGTTTTTCTCTTTTGGAAAATCCGGACAGAGGCAATACACTATTCACCGAGTTACTGGAAGCGCCGCGTTCTGACGAGTCAAAAGGAAGAATGGACGAGCCCACTTAGCCTCGTGCCTCGCATACAGCCGCCATCAAAACGTGTTCTTAACCTCGGTCATCCGTCTCCCTCTCCATCTGTCTGTCCACCCTCGAGTTCTCTTACAACTATTTTTTTTTTTCATCCACCCACCTATGTATGCACCGAGCTCCCTGACCCTGCAGGGATATCACAAACAGTTCCAGAGCCCGCACATGGAGAAAAGAGTCCCAGGGCCTTCCGGCCACTCGTGTCCCCTGCAAAGGATCCGCCACCTTTTCAACCGTCGTGGGAACCGCAGGCGCGCGCTCCGGAGAGCTCGGCGCGGTGCGTCTCCCGTTTGGTCGCTAGAGGGCAGCGCTCCACTGCGTAGGTTGGACGCCCGGGAACTTGGGCATTCTCCTTTCCCCCGCAGGTCTCAGGTTGTGGACTGCGGACAGGGCTCCCCGAGGGCTCTGAGCCGCACCCACACACCACCTGCCTCTTCGGCTGGGGCGGGAGGACACCCGACAATGGTTCTAAGCAGGCAGCTTTGCACATTTCCTTGAAAAAACAGGACATTTTCTCTTTGACCTTTGAGGCCCTTCCCATCTGGAGATTAATGGTGTCCTCTCCTGTTTCTTACCCGCTCCCCTGTGCAAAAGAGAGCCTCTGCCTGCTCTACTCAAAGGAGATTTCCTCTGTTGCCCAGGCTCTGGAAAGGACCACGCGGCCATACTGTGCAAAAGGATGCACAGGAAACATCCTCCTTACAGATAAAGACAGCTGGCTAGATCTGAGTCTTTGCACGCCTGAGATCACCAGAGGCAGGAGGCGGGGTGTGTGTGGAATGATTACACCATGTGACCACGTGCTGGACGTGGTAAGACTCCTTAGGATCTTATAAAAGTAGAAGCTTTAAGTCTGGAAGAGGCCTTAAGAACGATCTATTCCAAACCCTCTTCCTTTCTGTAAATGGGAAAAACAGGCACAGAAGGTCCCAGGGGTCAGCCCAGGCGGCGGCAAACCAGGGCCCCTGGTCTCCACAGGGACTTGCCTTCCCTGGCAAGTGCCTCAGGCCCGGCTTGTTTCTGTTGCAACGATTACTGTCTGCTCTGGGTTAGTTTCTTGGTGAGGCTGCATTTTTATTTGCAGCCCTTTGAATATCAGGAGAGAAAACAAAGAAAGAGAGGGCGCCCCTAGGAGAAGTGCAAGGGTTCTTAGTACCCAGGATGCGATCCTCCCTCCCTGGGCACACAGTTGGTGTTCAGTGCTGACTGTCTGATTCAATGACTGAGGGGTAAGAGGTTGACTCTGCTTGACCTCCAAACAGGTGCATACACTTCCTCTCATCCTCCCTACCAACCTGGAAGCGAAAGGCATACATTGCTGAATTCCTTTCTTTATATTTATATGGTGGCAATAAGTTGTAAGGAATCTAGTTTTTCGTGATCTTTTAAATATTTATCAAGAATGAATAGATTTTGCTATTATGTTCCGGGAAAAAGCTGTGCCAAATATCAGGTTCTAAAAAGGGGAGAGGGTTTTTCTTAAAGCATTTAATCCAGAGAATTATGATTCTCAGGTGAAGAGCATGACCTAACCTTCTTATGATCCCAGAATGTCGAGCGTTAGCCCAAGGGATTTAGCCCAGAGATCAAGAATTGCTTTAGAGGAGGGCAGAAAGAAAGTGTTCTCTGTAATAAAATATGTGTGTCTGGGTAGAAGAAAGAAAGGGGCAGGAGGAGAACGTGTACCTGAAAGATACAATTCAATTTACGCATCTTCCATCCTAGAAATGATGAAAGTGGACACTTGGAGGACTTTTATGAAATCCCTCTTTCCAGAATACCTAAGAACTGAGTAAAACACCACTGACGGAAGTAGTAGTAGTAGAAACAAGGCAGTTCTGTCCACTGCTGATTGCATAATGTTTCAGCCTAAAAGCACCATGTTCTAACGTTTCAGACGTTTGGAGTTATGCCAGAGGCAGGAGAAACTTGACTGTTTCCAGTTACAATCTAAAGTGTGCATTTTGCAAACTAAGGGTTTTGTGAGCCCGGCACATTACTGTGAAGTATAACTGTGGAGGAACCCTTTTCAGATGGATTCTGAATGCTGGAACACAGCAGCTGTAACTGGAGTCAGCTTGAACAAGATGTTTTTATGGTGTGATAAATTCCCATTTTTAGGAAACCATGTGCTGGTATGTTCTCATTCTCAAAAATCCAGAAAACAGAATAGAACCCTTGAAAGGAAATGTAACCTGATATGAAGTTAACTAAAACTGAGTTTAAATAATAGAAAGTTTATGTGTGTGTGTGTGTGTGTGTGTGTGAGAGAGAGAGAGAGAGAGAGAGAGAAGAAAAACTAAACCAAGAACATCAAACGTGTTGTTTTTATATGATAAACTTGAAAACAATAGAAATAAACTTCCTAAATTTGGCTGTCAGTGCTCGCACAATGAAAAGACCACTTTCAGTACTAAACATTTAATATTAATGAAACAATGAACAAAGACATTATTCATTCAAATAAAGCAAATATATCTATTATATATTTATATATAAAAATTACATATCTTAATATATGTATGTGTATATATATATATATATATATATATATATTTTTTCCCCCCCAGTACTGGGGATTTAACCCAGGGGCATTCTACCTCCTAGCTAAACAAGGTCTCACTAAATTGCAGAGGGCCTCATTAAGTAGCTGAGGTTGGCGGCGAACCTATGATCCTCCTGTCTCAGCCTCTCAAGTACTGGCATTATAAGCATGCACCGCCACGCCCAACTAAAGCAAATCGTATTATGATTAATTAAATCAAAGGAAGACATAGTTGTGAATTCAACCAATACAGAGTTTCTTGAGCAGCTTGACTTTTGCTAACATCTTTTGGAATAGACACATCAAAGAAATAATCATATTAACAAATGTATTACTTCATTGAACTCAAACTTTATTTAACAGCTTGAAATTGATTTTGTTTTGGTTGTCTCCAAAATCAAATTCCAGATCCTACCTATGAGACCTGAATAAAAGGCACTAAAAATATTAGTTGAATGAATGAATGAAGATATCTACCACAGACAATTTCCAAAGTTGAAACAATACTAGAAAAGAAGTTCTAAACAGATTTTAATCATTAACAAATCACCAGGATAAATGTAATGGTTCCAATTGCCTTGTTCTTAAGGAAATTCCCTTGCTTATGATACACAGAGATTTGTGCACAGAAGATACTCAGCAAAATTGCTTGGAAGAAATGTGTTCCTGCTTATAGTTACATGTTTCATAGCTCCCATATACCTTGGATGGTCTCAAGAAGTCAAAGGGTTTTCATAAAATTGTATAGTAGAGGAGTTCAAACACCTGCAGAGCTAACATAAAAAAGTGCAATAAAATGAAAAGCTAACAACTCCTTTGAGATCTGCCAGAGATGTGGGGGTCACAGGGCAAAGTACTGATCCCCCAGATTGGAGTGAACCATAGAGGAAGACAGAGAAATTCAGCTTCCTGGAGCAGAATCCCAGGAGCACAAAGCTCTGAGGGAGTCTGGACCAGGGTAGGATGACCTGAACTACAACTGACATTTCCTGAAGGCTTAATGTGGGTAAGACTGAGATAGAAATTCCAGGGGGCATCTAGTCAAATGGGGTCCCCACATTTTGGAGAGTTTTACCTCCAGAAATGTCACCAGGTTATCACAGTGCACACTGGGGAAAAAATTCCTACCTGCTTCCATCAGAGGGAGGAGAAAAGGAATCATTTAAACTAAGCCAGCACATTCTGTCCTTGACAAGGTCTGCCCAGCACAAGAGAAACGATTTAACCAGAGGCCAACCTGCTAGGATTTTATCAGGAACTAACTGACCTGGGGGGAAAGGGGATACCCAACTCCATCCCCAATCTAGCTATTCTATTTCACCAAGGGGGGTGTGACACTAGGAACATATGTGAAGGTTCAGAGGCATGGGGTCCCTGAAAGACTGTAGAATGCTTATTCTCTCCAACACTTTTTACCACAACATTGCTAAAGACCTATTCATAGTATTTCTTTTTACCCAGTACTCATGTCTGGCTATAAAAAACAAAAACAAAAGCAAAAAAAACAAACAAGATACAATACAAGACAAAACAAAACAACAACAAATACAGTTTGAAGAGACAGAGCCTCAGAACCAAAACCAGATACGTCAGAGATATTAGAATAATCAGAACAAGAACTTAAAAAAATTATGACTAAAATGCTGAGGGCTGTAATGGATAAAGCAGGCAGCATGTAAAAAGAGAGGGGCAATGGAAGCAGAGGGGTAGAAATTCCAATAAGCAAGACAAAAAGCTAGAGATAAAAAACACTGTAACAGAAATGAAGAATGCCTTTGATGAGCTTATTGTTAGACTAGACATGGCCGAGGAAACAATCTCTGTGCTTGAGGATACGTTAATAGGAACTTCTTAAACTGAGAAGCAAAGAGAAAAAGATGGAAAGAAACCAGAACAGAATATCCAAGAATTATGACATGGCTATAAAAGGTGTAATGTGTGTATAATGAGATTTCCAAAAAGAGAAGAAAGAGAAAGAAATAGAAGAAATATTTGAAACAGCAATAACTGAGAATTTCCCCAAATAAATGTCAACAACCAAACCACAGATCCAGATGGTCAGACAATACTCAACAGAATAAATGCCCACTACTCCTGCTAGAACTGGGGATACTATTCTCAAACCACACAAAAGCAAATGTAAGGAAAGAATCCAGAAGAAAAAGTACCTTACCACATAAGAATTACATCCAACTTATCTCAGAAATCATGCAAGAAAGAAGAAACTAGAGTCAAATACTTAGAATTCTGTATTTTGCAAAATTATTCTTCAAAGGTGAAGAAGAAATAAAAATGTTCTCAGACAAGCAAAAATTGAGTTAATTCATTGCTAGTAACCCTGCTTTGCAAGTAATGTTAAAGGGTATTCTTTAGAGAGAAGGAAGTTAATGACAGCAATCATATGAGGCATGTGAAACACAGATTAGGATTATTTTATTATAGAGTACTTATACTACCTGTGAGGGTTAATCTGCTTCCAAGCAGACTTGGAGTAGGTGTAAATGTATATTGCAAAATTTAGGGCAACCACCAAAAGAAGTTTAAAAAGAAGTATAATTGATATATTAGTAAAGAAGAGAAAGTGATATAATAAGAAATTATTAAAACCACAAAGGTCCCAATGCAATAAAATTCCAGCAAGTTTTTTTTTTTTTGGATATAGACAAACTAATTCCAAAGCTTATAGAGAGACTTAAAAGACCTAGAATATCCAACACAATATTGAAAGAGAACAAAGGAACAAAGTAAAAATCTAGGACAAATAGAACAAAGTAGACGCATCACACTACCTGATTTCAAAATATACTACAAAAGTATAATAGTCAAAATAACATAATGCTGAAATAAAAACAGACATGTGGGTCAAAGGCAAAGCAGCACAACATATACAGTCTGGAAGTAAACCCATGAATCTGTGGCCAACTGATCTTCGACAAAGGTGGTAAGAAGAAAAAACTGGGGGAAGGTCAGTGTCTTCAGTACATGGTGTTGGGAAAACTAGATATCCTCAAACAGAAAAATGAAATTGGACCCTATCTCCCTCATCATAGAGAATGCTACAGTGAACATAGGAATACAGATATGTTTTCTAGATCCCAAGTCAATTATTTTGAGTAAATACATGGAAGTGGGACTATAGGATCACATGGAAATCATATTTTTATTTTTATGAAGAACCTCCATATTTTTCTGTGTAGTGGCTACACATTATGTCCCCACCAACAGCCACCAGGGTTCTTTTCTCCACATCCTTAATAAATCTTAGTTTCTATTTATTTTTTAAAATATTTATAATGGCCACATTAATTAACATACTTTTCTTCTCTTAAGGTATTTATCGCAAGTATATTGTAACAGCAAATTAACACTGACAAACACTTAAGTTTTGGTACATTACCTTTTTGTTTTTGTCTCAAGATATATATTCTAATTTTTTCTTTTTATTTCTTCTTTGATTCTTTGGTTGTTGAAGAGTGTATTGTCTCATTTCCATAGTTTTGTGAGTTTTCCAATTTCTTCCTGCAATTTTTGTAAGAAAGGATATTCGGTATGATTTCAATGATCTCAAATTTGTTAAGATTTGTTTTGTGACCTAAAATGTGATCTGTCATGGATAATATTCTCTGTGCTCTTGACTGCAGTCGGGTGGAACGTCCTGTGCTTGTCTGCTGGGTCCACTTGATTCATAGTTATGCCTTCTTCTATATGTAGGCGTTCTATTATTGAAAGTGGGGTATTGAAATCTTCTACTGTTATTGTGCTGCTGTCTAGTTCTCCCTTGAGAACTGAATCTGTCAATAATCGCCTCACAGCTGTAGGTGTTGTAATGTTGGGTGTTATGATTTGTGTATGGCAGATTCCCAGAAAAGCTCATGTGTTGGCGATGCAGCAAGGGTCAGAGTTGGAGTATGAATCGAGAATGACCAGGGGATGGTCACTTGAGGCCTGTCCTTGTGGCTGGCCACGTCCTCTCATTCTCACTGCTCCCAGCCATCATAACTGAGCAGCTTTTCTCCTCTCCCCTCTGCCCCCACGATGTTTCTGCCTTGAAGACAGCCAACCCTAGACTGAAGCTCTGAAATCATGAGTCAAGCCTTTCCGTCTCTAAGTTGTTCTTATCTGGTATTTCAAATAAATACATTCGTAATTTTTATCTTCCCGATGAATTAAGCATTTTATCATTATATAATATCCTTTTTCTCTTATGACAGTTTTTTGAGTTAAAGCCTATTTTCATACTTTTATTGGTGCATCATAGTTTTATAGTCTCACATCAGAATGTAGTAAATAGATTGACATATATGCACACAGCATTTGGTGAGATTTCCCCCGGCTCCCTCCCAGCTTGATGTATACATGATACTGAGATTAGCATTGGTATTCCCACATATGTACGTAACGTCCATGGAAGTGTACCTTCCTTAATTCACCTTTTCTGCCACCTTCCCATAGGCCACCTCCCTGCTCCACTGGGCTTTCTCCTCCATTCGCTAAAGTCCCTCTGGTATCCTGATCACTCCCTAGCTTCTGTTTATGAGAAAAAAAACATATGACCCTCCGCTTTCTGTGACTGCCTAATTTCACTTAACATAATGTTCTCCAGGTCCATCCATTTTCCTGAAAATGACAGAATTTTGTTCTTTATTGCTGAGTAAAATTCCATTGTAGGTATATCCAATAATTTTTTAATCCATTCATTGATGAAGTTCAATCACATGCAAACTTTTACACTTTTTGTAACACCTCGCTGTATGTTCTTATAGCCACAGATTATATATTTTAAGTATTTGTATCCTTTAACATATTTTATAATTATAGTTGGCTTTATACCTTTGTCTTTTAACTTCTATACCAAACGAAAACATCATTCATGTTCACTGTTGCAGTATTATAGTATTCTGTATTTGTCTATAGGTTTACCTTTACCAGAAAGTTTTATACTTTCTTATGATGCTTTTGTGTTCAGCATCTTTTTGTTTCATCTTGTAAGGTCTAACGGTGATGAATTCCCTCAGCTTCTGTTCACTTGGGAGTCTCTATCTTTCCTTCTTTGTGGAGCACAGTTTTTGCCAGACATTGTGTTGTTGGTTGACAGTTTTTATCTTTTAACACTTTGAATATATGATCTCACTTCTTTCTGGCTTTCAAGGTTCTCCTGAGAAGCCTGCTGATAGTCTTCTGGAGATTCCCTTGCATATGGCATATGATGTTTCTTCTGCCTTGCCACTTTCAAATCCTTCCTTTGTCTCTTGACAATTTGATTATAATATGTCTTGATGTGGACTTTTTTTGTATGTGTGTGTTACTGGGGATTGAACCCAGGGGCATTCTACCTCCAAGCTACACCCCTAGTCATATTTTTTATTCTTTATTTTGAAACAGGGTCTCACTATGTTGCGGAGGGCCTCACTAGGTAGCTGAGGCTGGCCGCGAACCCGGATCCTCTGGTCTCAGCCTCCCAAATGCTGGGATTATAAGTGTGCGCCGTCATGCCTGGCTGATGTGGACTTTTAAAATTGCCTTTTATTTTTACCATGCTGTCTTAAGACTGAATTTCTCAGGCAAAATGGCCTTTTCTCAGTTCCTGGATTGTCATGTTCCTGGCCTTATTTTTAGAGCTATCATCCTATTGCCTTAACAGTGTGTCCAAATAATAAAAGACAGCATTCTGATAATGGTTGAAAGAAAAAGGCTATTTATACACTTGAATCCAATGCTCCATATAAAAATTACAATGATAGATCAGCTTATAATAACTGCAGGTAGAAAGCTACTTTACAAAACCATAATAAGTTATTCCTAGAGACTAGGAGTTCAACATGAAATGCACAAATCTCATCAATTCTCATTTTATTTGAGATTTATTATGCAGCATTCATCTTCAATGTGTCTGCATGCCGCATAGCAAATAAGAGAAGCGAGGAAAACTAGAGTTGTTTACATCAGAGCCCTTGGAGGCTCCAGGAAGGGCAGGATTCAAACACGCAGGGAAGACAGGAGAGGGGGTCCTAGGACAAGGCAGAATGACAGGAAGGAGCGTGTGAATGAAGAGACCACTGAGCACGAGGGAGTATGAATGGGGAATTGGTGAGGTGTGGGAAGCCTTCGTGGGACAGTGTGCAGGCAGTGGAACTGAGATAACAAGGAAGGAGATTGCGCAGGACACTGCTCAGCCAGGCTCAGGGGGGGGTACGTTCTTGCAAATGTCTGGGAAATGTGGCAGTGTGGAAAAGGGTCCCAGAGGCAGCACAGCTTTCCTGGAGCTTGGATCACTGCTACAGAGAGCAGCAGCGGATCACTTCCCATTTCTCTCTCAACTGCTTAAGGAACCACTTGACACCTTCCAGGATGGCTGTAATTAAGAAACAAGAAAGAGAAAATTTGGGAGACATTGTGGAGAAGTAAGAATTCTGATACCTTTCCAATAGAATGCCAAGTGGTGCAGCAGTATAGAAAACAGTTTGGTTTTCGGAGAACTCACATACATCACAACATCTTTTATCTTGTCTCAAAACTTACAACCTCTTGCATGCTAGGCAAGCCCTTTACTGAGTTGTATCCCTAATGCCCAGGAGGAGCTCTCTTGGAGGGAGGTTTGATCTTCTACCATTAGGCCGGCTCCTTCTAGTTTAGCTCACCTGGGAAAGCTATTGTTGGTGCTCCGTCTCCCTTCTTTCCTGTCCAGGTTGACGTTGTTAAGGCTCCACCTTGTGCCCTGTCCTTCACTGTTTTTCCATTCTCTGTTGTTCCCCTTAACCTTGGGTGTCCTCTTTAAACATTCTTTTGTGAGTCTTTGCTTATGATGTGAAATCATAAGACATTTTCAACAGTTGCGTTCCTTCTGTTTCAGAAGGGAGCAGGAAGTCCGTTCTATAATGTTGAACTGTAGCATTACTTGGTAACATATGGCAGAGGTACTTTATGTCATTCAAGGCATTAAATTTGTAAATATACTATCGTCAAATTGCACACTAACAATTAAATCTCCTAGATCGTACGGCACATACTGATGCAGGTTACGACATACCTAGCACGATACACATGTCTGCCGTTTTCCTTCCTCTGTTACTGTTCTTGCTACTGTTATTATTTCATGGTTTGATTTCCTCAGACCCGGGCTTGAATCCCACTTATGTGCCCTTAGGCAAATGCCTCCACCTCTCATATATGGAATCCCCACTTCAATATCCGAAGAGCTGAGCTGGACAGGGGACAGGCTGGTTCTCAGTCAGTGGGGCCTATCCCACCTAGGGCTGCAGCAGTGCCAGGAACACGCTGGACTTCATGGGGGCCTTGTCCACACGTTCCCGGATGCCTCCGTCTAGAGGAAGTCCTTTGTTAGAAGTGTTCACATGTTGTGAGCATTTTCTCCCAGCGTTAGGCTTGCCTTTTTGTATTCTTAACCATGTTTTTTGAATAGGAGAACATTTTTATTTTGATGATGCCCATGTTGTCAAGTTTTTACTTATAGCGCATGCTGTTTATGTCATATCTAAAAAAATCTTTGCCTCCTCCAAAGTCAAGGACACACTCTTCTGTTTTCTTCTAGTAGTTTCATAGTTTTAGTAGTTATATTTATATCTTTGATATGTATCTAGTTAATAGTTATGCCTGGTATGAGATTAGGGTTCACTTTCCCCAAAATAAATATCCAGTTTTCCAGGACCATTTATTGAAAAGACTATTTTTCCATTTAAACACCTGGCAACATGGTAAAAAACAATTGTTCACATATATACGGACCTATTTTTTAATCTTTTGTGATTCTTTGTTACACTGACCAATGCTTTTGTATCTTTTCAACATTTCACACAATACTGATTGCTGTAATTATTATAATTCTGTATTAAATCGTGAAACCAAACAGTGAAAATCCTCTAATTTTGTTTTTAATTGTTAGTCTATTATAGGTTCTTTTCATTTCCATATAAACACTAGAGTCAGTTTATTAATTACTATGAAACAGTCACTTGAAATTTTAATTAGACTACATTAAATACGTAGACAAATTTCAGGAGAATTGACATTTTCACAACTATGTCTTCCAGTCCACAAGCATGGTATATCTCTCCATTTATTCGGATTAATTAATAATAATATTAATTAATTTTCTCTCTTTTAAATAATATTAATTAAAATTTTATCTTCCAACTGTTTGTTTCTGTCTTGTCATTAATATGAAGGATCAAACTCTTTTAAATACTAGTGTATTATTTCAAATTCATGGTGCATTTCTCCTCTCCCATCCTGGAAGTAAAATTCCATAGTCTTCCTTTCATTCTCCGGGTGTAGGCACAGGTACTGATATATAATAGGCACTTAATAAAAAAATTTTTGAGTAAAGGTATCATTTTCAAGATCAAATTGATTTTGGTTTGAGTTTCAAAGGACCATTAAAGATCACTGAGAATTTAAAACTCTGGGGATTCTCATAGCTTGAGTTAAATCTGAACAGAAGAGTGAAGTGATTTGACAATTATTTGACTGATTTGAAAAAATGTAGAACATTTTTCTGCGCTTGATTTGCAAATTATCCATTGTTCATCTTAATAAGCTAAATGTCAAATCACATCCTTAGTTCTATTATCTCAGGAGTGAAACCTAAGAGAAGAGAAAGAGGAGAGGTATCCTAGTAATGGAATCTCAAGGTCTCAAGGAACTGAGATGGAAGGATCCAAGAAATAAAGAGATAGTTGGATCAATTTAAAGTGAGTTTCTCTCCAATCTTGAGTTTCTATAGTATTTGGATGAGACTATTGATATATCTAAATTTAAAAAGAAAACGATGTCTAGAAAGAGAAGTCATTTTTTTTTTATTTTGCTATCTTAGTCTATGCTGGTATAATGATATGCCTAGATTGAATAATTAATAGGAATAAAAATTCATTTCTCCTAGCTCTAGAGTTTGGAAGTCTCGTGTCAAAGCACTTCCAGGTTCGGTACCTGGTGAGGGCCCTCTCTCTTTACTTCTAAGATGGTTCCTTGTTGCTTCATCACATGGCAGAAGGGACAAAAAAGGAATAGGGGCCAAATCTTGTAGAAGCCTCTTTTAAAAGGGCCTTAATAGCAGGGCCGGGTGGTGCACACCTGTAATCTCAGTACTTGAGAGACTGAGACAGGATTGCAGGTTCCAGGTTAACCTCAGCAACTTAGCAAGGCCCTCAGCAATTTAGCAAAACCCCGTTCAAACTAAAAAACCTCAACAAAACAAAACAAAAATAATAGGGCTGGGAATGTAGCTCAGAGGTAGAATGCTCCTGGGTTCAACCCCAAGTACCCCTCCACATATACATGCACACAAAACAAACAGTCTTAATCCCACTCATGAGAGAGAAACACTGTCACGACCGAATCGATTCCTAAGCACCCCAGCGCTCAGTACTATTGCATTGGAGATTTCAGTATACATTTTGGAAAAGAGACAAACTTCAAGCCATCATATTTGGTGAGAAGCATTGTCTGCTTTTGAGGCTTGGAGCCAGAAGCTCCAGGGTGTATCCAGCAGCTGCGCTCCCTCTCTCCTCTGTAATATGTCCTATAATATTTTTCATTCTTTTTTAAAAATCCACATTTTAAGGTGAAAATTAATAATTAATTAAATGTTAACTATCAGTGATTTTTAAATGGGATTTTTTAAAAAAACCAAGCTGTCGGGTTTTCTTGAGAGCAGGAAGCTGGGGAAGCCCTTTGCCTCGATTCTGAAATGGCAGTGACTGGGTGGCACTAAGGAGTGGCCATTGTCTTTCTGTGCCCTCTCTGGTCTTCCATGGTCTGCATTGTCCTTCTCTCTCTCTCTAGCCCTTTGTACTAATATATTTTACCTGCCTGGCCCTACAGGCCCATGGCTTGTTTAGAAATCCAAGTGGGAAGCTTTCCATGGCCCTTCCTTCCCCCTGAATCTTTTCCTCCCATCCACACCTTGATGGTTTTAACTCCTTCACGTCTCTTGGACCCATCGCCTCCCGGAATTCCCACCCTCACTGCCTTGCTGCTTCACAGATGGGCTATTGCTATAGGTTCACAATGTCGCCTGCTGTGGTGACACTCATGAGAGGAGAGAAGCAGGAGAAGTGCCACAGTTCTTTCATAGCTGGACCTTGAGCAAGGCTCGGTCCGCTGGAGTCCTGCAAGGCAGATGATTCCAAAAGAAGGAATGCGTGGCATATCCCACTTTGCATTATTATATTCTGGAAATTTTGGGTGCTTTGGGTTTTGCCTTTATATTAATTATAAAAGAAAACTTCTTAGAAACATGTGGCCTGACAGATACTGATCTTTTAGCTGAAAAAACAAGCAGTGCCTCAGACAACCTAATGCATTAACCTTTTACAAGCGTTAGTCTAGAAACAGGCTTTGCTAGTTTATCTAAATAGCTACTCCCTGGTCCCACCTGGAACCCCCTAACTACCTGAGATAAGATAGAACACTGCTTAAAGGGGCTAAACAAAATTTGAAAGATTTTAACTAATTTTTATATATGTGTTGTAACCTTAACTGGTTGAGGATAACCTTTGGAAAAACAAGTCTGTAAAAATTCCTGTTCTCTATGCCTCATTGTAAAAAAAAAAATAGTATAATAAAACGACTAACAATAAAAAAAGATATGCTTCTTCACTGCATTTGGTGTGAGCATATTCTCGAGACCTCGTCTCAATCCACACCTATCGAGGGACCCCTGACCCCACTGCCTCGAGGGCTGGACCCCAGCAGAGAAGAAGACAGGAGAGCTGGGAAGGAGGAGTCTTTCAGTCCAGAAGGCCATAGCAGGATTTCTGGGGCAAGGTGTCGCAGGGTCCTCCTACGGTTTGGATATGGTTCATGTGCACTGCCTTTGGAAGCACCTGGGCATTTGGAATGAGTTAGCGTCTCCCAGAGTGAGTTCTTATGAAAGAGCAAGGTGGCTCTTCCTCGCTCCGGCTTCCTGTCTCATCGTCCGCTCTCTTCTGCACACACTCCTACTCAAGGCCATTTGCCATGTTGAGATGCAGCCGGGGTTAAAAAAAAGGGGGGGGGGCTGGGTGTGGTTGACAGGTAGAATGCCCCTGGGTTTGTTCCTTAATACCACAAACAACAACAACAACAACAACAACAACAACAACGAGATCACATTCACATTACTTTTATTACAGTATATTACTCTAACTATTCTACTTTATTACTAGGTGTTACTAATCTCTTACTGTGCCTAATTTCTAAGTTAAAGTTAATTTTAGGTGTATATGTGTAAGAAAAGACCTAGTCTGGCTTTGTTCAGCCTTTTATAGTGGGGTGTACACAGGCGGGAATGGGATTGGTGAAATCTTGTTGCCAGGGCCAGAGAGAGACTATGGGGACCATAGGATTGGCTGGTTTGTCTGGAAGGGATACAGGGTGTACTGGGATAGGTTTGGCCCCTTAGGGCGGGACCTAGGGACTGGAGTCGTTTGGTGATTGGACAAAGACATCTAGTGGGCCTGGGGACTCTTATCTTTTTCTCTGATTAGCTTCAGGGCTGTTTTGCCTGGGAAAAACCGAAACAGGCCCTGGCCTGCTCATCTTTTACCGACTTTCCAGACTATCATGGCAGTGCCCTACAATTTCAAGTAAGGGGTTGAGGAAGCTTCATGATACTATGTAGTGGATGAATAAAAGGAAACGGGATGGAAGGAGGTGTGTGTGTGTGTGTGTGTGTGTGTGTGTGTGTGTGTGTGTGTGTACTCTACTTCCGGGCTTTCTTTGGGTTGGAACTTTGTGGATCCTAGTCCAGGCCTCGCTAGTTGTGGCCTTGGCTGAGCAACAAACCTCTCCAAGCCTGGACTCCTGAAGGAGCCCCCCCTCCACGGGACTGCTATCCGCCTCAGATGGAAGGACCTTCACAATGGGGTGACAGGCAGTGAAGAGTTGGTCAATGCTCGTTTCTGCTAATAAGCAGAGTTATGCCTGGCCTGCTTAGGCTCCTGGGCTTCCCTATGCTGCCCTCCGCCATCCGCCCCTAGTCTAACTACTTCACAGAGATAGGAAGCAGGGGAGAAATAGAAACAAGAAAGCAGAGCTGTAGAGAGGATAACTCAAAGATGGGGGCGGGGGAGGGAGGGAGACTGAGCAGGAGAAATACTGCAGTGCCGGGTCCCCTGGGGCTGCTCAGTGAGGCCCGGCCCTCTCTCCTCATCACTGAGCCTGACCCTGGGTCCCTGGCAATCCTGTTCTTTTTCAATGGAAGAGGCAGCCAGTTTTATTCTTTGTAACCTTCAAAGGTATAAACTAATCAGAAGCTTCCCAACTTCTGCTTTTCATTCCAATCGATCTCAGCAGTGGACATCCCATCTCAGATGGATCCAATGTTAGGATGCAGCTTTGAATGGAACTTGTTTTCTTTTCCTGCATCCAGGAGCCATAAACACTGGCCAGGAGGAGGCTGCAGACCCAGTTTGTTTCCTAGTGGATGTTGCAACATAGTGACCAGCACTTGGAACTTGGCCCACAGACGTGTTTCATTTGGCTCATATGGTATGTTTTAAGGTTTTGAGTCGGTTTCCAGCGCTTGAGAATAAGAGGTCTTACATAAAAATTCAGATTTCCAGCTTATTTTGGAAATCGGCTCTGGCTGCTGCCAGGCTCCCACTCACGTTTGGACATGGGATTGGGGGCTGAGGTGCGACACTCCGGGAGGGCACGTCTGGCTTGTTGTGCGCATCCTAATCTCGGAAGCTTGGATTCTGTGACTGGTCCTAAGGGCTTTATTAAGTGGCTGCTCTCTGAGTCTAAAAGGATTTAATCTCTTTGGTCTCTGTCTATGCATTTGTAAAATGAGCCAGGGCACTTCTAGTTCTAGAAACCGTTGGTCTAGCTATGAACACTGCAGTTAGCATGGGGCTGAATGTCGTGCCACACTTCACCGTTTACCCCGCGGTTTTTCTGCTTTCCTTCCTGTATCTGTGTGGACTGGGCCACTTACTCCTGCCCTGCAAGGATTCCGAGCCAGCAAGGAGAGCAGAAGGCCCTGGTTGAACCCCGTTGGTAGCTTCCACTTCATGCTTACTCTCTAATATTTTGGTTGTAGCATTTGGCACTGAGTAGAGTAGGTCTGAGTAATCCTTTGTTGAGTGAATAGGTGAATCAGTCAGTAACCAGGTTGGCACTAGGATTTGCTGAGCAAATCCCAGAGTGAGGGGCTGCTGTCTTCAGGATTAGATTTTCTGCCAGACACCCCCAAAAGCAATCATCTTATGACAGATATTTAATGCACAAGCATTAAGATGAGATCTACATAGTATCTAATCGCAGAAGAGATCCTTCCTATTGAACAGAATCACCAAAACAAGTGAGAAAATGTAGTTTATCACTGAAATTCTCAAAACAAAGCAATCAAAAAAACAAAACCCAAAATCTCTGTTTCTTTTTTTTTTTTCTTTTCTTTTTTTTTGCGGTATTGGGGATTGAACTCAGGGGCATTCTACCTCTGAGCTATACCCCCAGCCCTATTTTTTATTCTTTGTTTTGAAACCGAGTCTCACTAAGTTGCAGAGTGCCTCACTAGGTAGTAGAGGCTGGCTGCGAACCCAGATCCTCCGGTCTCAGCCTCCCAAATGCTGGGATTACAAGCGTGCGCCACCATGCCCGGCTTAGATGTTTCTTAAATCACGGTTAATCTATATTTTTTGGTAATTTGTGTTAGTTGCAAGCAGCAATGGAAAGACAGTTATAGTAGAAGAGTGATTTGAATTTTTAAATATTACACCTTATTTCCCTATGAAACGAATAGGGACTCTGAATGCATGGAAACGAGAGAGGTCTGATGCCCAGGCTCCAGCCCATGGGAGAGGGCTGGACTTAAATGCCTCTTTTATCCACTCATATTCTTTGCCTCATGTGAATATTTATAGAAAACACAGGAAATAGTAACACAAAACATGCACACCCATTACCGAGATACAATAGCCACAATAAGTATGGCCACTTTCCCATTTTTAAGGGTACAGATTGTTAAGAGGCAAAGCCTTTCTACCCTCCACCCACTCACTATTGTTTCTGTATCTTTCCCTTCAGAGTAAGGAACTGTTGTGAAGTGTGTGGTTATCCTTTGCCATATTATTTTATGCTTTTATTCCATTTGGGTTCATAAAATATACAAACTTATGATATGGATTTTTGTTCTACCTCTGAGTGACACCTCCTCCAGCCCCCCCCCCCTTTTTGAAACAGGGTCTTGCTAAGTTGCTGAGGCTGAGATCCTCCTGTCTCAGCCTCCCAAGTACTGGGATTATAGTCATGTACCACTGTGCATGGTTTATGTAATATATTTTAAAGTTCACATTTAATAGTATGATACTGAATGTATCTGTCTGACATTAATGATTATTTTTTGAGCTTTATCCATGTTAATACAAGTATTTCTAACTTAATCACTTTAATTGCTTTCTGGAATGGTTAAGCTGCAATTTATGACTCATTCCCTTATTATGAGCATGAAGGTTGTACAAACCCTTCTGCATTGAATATCCTCAGATGTATCTCATTGCTCACATGTTCCAGTTGTGCAAGGAATACACCTACTTTGGATTACCAGGATGTCAGGGCGTGTGCACTTTAAACTGGATTCTTATTGGCAAATTGCTCTGGAAAGATTTCACACCAACCCGTGCCCCTGACGGCTCTGTTGAAAGCTCTCTTTTCTTCATGTCTTCTCCAAAACACGTCAGATATTAAAATTATCACCAATATGATGATGTGATATAGCATCTCATTGTTGCTTTACATAGCACTAACCTGTTGGACATTTTAAAATGCATTTATCAATTATTTAGACTTCTATTTCTCTGAATTACCTAGGCATATTCTCAGGCCTTTTTTATTGAATGGTTCAACTCTTTATTTTTATGTAGGAATTCTTTATCTATTCTAGAGTCTAGTTGTGTGTTAAATATGTTACAAATACCTTTTCTTAATCTAAGAAAATTAATTTTCAAATAATGAAATTGCCAAATTTCTTAATCTTTTCCTCATGTTTTTGCTTTTTGTGTCTTAAGAAACCTTCATACCCATTAAGGTAGCTACTATCAACAAAAGCATTTAAAATAATGAGGGTTGGCAAGGACTTGGGGAAATTGGAACCCTGTGCACTCTTGATGAAAATGTAAAAATGGTGCAACTGCTATAGGAATTAGTATGGCATTTCCTAAAAAAAAAAATAGGATTCCCATATAATCTATCAATCACACTTCTAGGTATGTATACAAAAATATTAAAAGCAGAATATCCAAGAGTAAGTTGAACACAGTGGTAGCGGATCTATCACAGTAGTTGAGGGGTGGAAACAATCTAAATGTCCATCAGTGGATAAATGGATACACAAAGTGTGGTATAGACACACAACGGCATCCTATTCAGCCTTGAGCACAGAGGAAGTCCTGTCACATGCTGCACAGTGGGTAGATCTGGAGGCCATTATGCTATGGGAAAGATGCCGATCAGGAAAAGACAAATACCGTAGGATCCCACTTACCTGAGGTGTCTACAGTCGTCAAAATTCACTGTAACAGAGAGTAGAATGGTGGTTATCAGGGCTGGGAGAAACAGAGACAGAAAGTTGTCATTGTAAGGGGTATAGAGTTTCAGTTTTATAGGATGACAAGTTCTGGAGATCTGTTATACAGCAAAGTGAAGATATTTAACACTACTGAACTGTACACTCAAAAGTGGTAATTTATGTTGTGTGTGTTTCTTAACCACAATTCTTCTTCTTCTTCTTCTTCTTCTTCTTCTTCTTCTTCTTCTTCTTCTTCTTCTTCTTCTTCTTCTTCTTCTTCTTCTTCTTCTTCTTCATCATAGTAAAATTGGGGATTGAACCCAGGGCTTTGTGCATGGTAGGCAAGTACTGTACCACTAAGCTCTATCACCAGACCACAATTATTTTTTAATTTTAGGAAGGAAATCTTGCCCAAATTGGAGATCATGCAGATTTTTTTCTGTACTTTCCTTTAAAAGTGTTAATTCTTGATTTTTATACTTAGGGCTTTAATTTAGCTAGAATTTACTTTTGAATAGTGTGTTTGCTCCAATCCCATTTGTTGAACAGTTCATACTTCTGTTATTTTTAGGTCTCTTTTTGACTTCCTTTCTATCCTGTTTTCCTATTATGTAGCTCTGTGCCAAGTCCATACCACCTTAATTACTAAAGCCTTATAGTAATGAGTCCTGAGTTTTGATAAGGCAAGTCCCTCCTCCCCCTCCTTCTCCTTTTTAAAGTATTATCTTCTATGAGAATTTTAATAAGAACTTATCTTGTTTGGATTTTGATTGTTATTCCTTTCAACTGGGGCATATTGCAAAGTTTATAGAATTGAGTTTCAAATACATTACAACATTTATGAATTGATATGTCATGGTTATGATAAATCTCTCCACTTAGCTGATCATTGAGTGTCTTTCTATAAAGTTTTATAAATTTATTCATATTGATCTTGGACATCTTTTATTACACTTATTTTTACCTTTAATTACTTTGTTGCTATTGTGAATGAGAGCCTTCTTTATGATCGTTTTCTTGATTGACTCAAGTTTATAGGCAAATTATTGACTTTGGTATCCTGATTTTGTGTAAGACAACCTTGTTGGCTCCTTTTGCTAGTAGTTATATTTTGTGTATAAATTCTATTATGATTTCCATATATGATATGAGAACAAGGGAATGTGGTTTTTCTATCTTGTGCAATGTTGTACGGAAGTGATGAAACAGCTTCTGCCATCTTATTCTTGACTTCCAGGGAAGGTCTCAACATGTCACGGCTTAGTTTTATTTGCTGTAGGTTTTGATAGGTACTCTTTTTCAGTTCATAGGAGTTCCTCTCCATTCCTTCATTAATATATATGTTTCTTGTCATAATGGGGGTTAAAATACTCAAATGATTCTTCTGAATTCCTAGTTTGATTATACTGCTTTTATTCTTTAATCTATTATTGTAAAGTCCTTTCCATTTCACACATATATACGTATACTATTGTGTGTTTGACACATGTACTGCTGGATTAAGTTTCTTCATGCTGTTACTATTTTTTCTATCTATGTTCATCAGCAATACTAGTTCATTTTTCTTTTCCATTTTTAACAAATAAACTGGTAGCTTTAAGTTAAACAATTCTTAATAAAGTAGTGATTATTTGTTCTTTGTTTATTTGGTAGCATTCACATGTAATGTATACTGGGCTTGGAATTTGGGGTGGTAAATGTTTCTAATTCTTTAATGGTTTAAAGAATAACATGGAGACATTATTTTCATGCAATTTAATTTGATATATGAAGGGAAGAGACTTTAGTATATTATTAATTACAGAGAGAAAAAAAAGAGAATGTATAAGAGAGAGAAAGGACTAGGGAAATACCTGTAGGCAGTATGGAAATAGTCTTGTTTTCACATCTTTGGGGTAAACACACCGAATAGCTTACAGGAAGCAAAACAAAAATAAGACAAAAACCTTGAGGGTTTCATTGTTAAACATAATTGACAGGCTCTTTCTGAGTAATATCCTCCCATGGACACCTTTATCTTAGTGAGGAAAGGGCTGCAGCATTTTAAACATCAAAAATGTCTCCTTTTCTCTTTTTTTAGTTAAAATAATCTCCCATAGAAGAAAATTTAACTTTAATAATTCTTAGTTTTTCTGATTTCAGAATAATCAGTTAGAAATTGACTGGATATTAGAAAGCAGAGAAGGGAAGGACATAGATTACAAATATTATGAAATAAATTACAAATATTATGAAAAATAATTTGCATTCATTTTTTAAAGTCAGGTTAGGTCTAACCAGAAGAGTAAGTATGAAGTATTTTTAATCAGTGGAGGATATTGCATACAAGACATATGCAGGAAGATAATGTATACAAGTGTTACTTTTTTTCTGCCAACAGAGATTCCTGGCTAAAAAAAAAAAGGTTTTATTGAAACCAGAGAATTTACACATTATGTGAAAGAATATATAAAGAATATATAAGGTTCGAAGTAACAATACATTTCACATATAAATGAACAAATTAGATTTGGGGTCCTAAGCCTAGCCGTACATTAATTACAAAAATATTTGTTCACCCATTTTATGTCGTAATACTTTCTTTCCCAAAGTTTTTAAAAAGTTTGAGCCAATTTACATAGATAGGTGGAATAAGTTCTGGTTTTCTACTGTACAGTAAGGTGATGGTGCTTAGCAATAATGCATTCAATATTTGAAATAGCCGAAGAGAGAAGTTTGAATGTTCTCACAACAAAGAAGTAATAAATGATCTGAGCGTGGTGGCTTACGCCTGTAATCCCTATAAGTGGGAGGCTGAGACAGGAGGATTGTAGGTTTGTGGCCAGCCTCAGCAATTTAGGGAAGCCCTCTGGAACTTAGTGAGATACTGTTTGCAAAAAAAAAAAAAAAAAAAAAAAAAAAAAAAAAAAAAAAAAAAAAAAAAAAAAAAAAAAAAAAAAAAATAGCCGGGGCGTGGTGGCGCAGGCTTGTAATCCCAGCATATGGGAGGCTGAGACAGGAGGATCCGGGTTTGAGGCCAGCCTCAGCTACCTAGTGAGACACTCCGCAACTTAGTGAGACCCTGTTTCCAAATAAAGAATAAAAAATAGGGCTGGGGGTGTAGCTCGGAGGTAGAATGCCCTTGGGTTCAATCCCCAGTAACATAGAAAAAGAAGTAATAAATGTTTGAATTGGTAGGTATGGCAGATACCCTGATTTGGCCAATATACAATATACACATGCATTGAAACATCACTGTGCACCCCACGGATATGTCTGATTATTATTTGTCAGTTAAAAATAAGAAGACATCAAGTTTATTGGGGAATACTTTATATTAGTAAACTTTCTATGTTAAGGTGCTCTGTTTAATCAATTTTGACAAATGTATGCAGTTATGTAAATGATATAAAGATATTTTTCAAAATAGATGTACCATTGTCTATTCCTACCAGCAATAAATGAGAGAGTTCTAGTTCCTGTGTATTTATCACGTTAACTTTTTGTTTATTTGTATACGTTTACTGGTGCATTATAGTCTCACATCATAATGCAGTTCACAATCATAGTGTCATATATGCACAGCACTTGGTGGGCTTTCCCCTGTCCCCTCCCCATTACCCCCTTCCCAATACAGGGCATTGAGATTGACAGTGGTGTTCTCACGCATATACACAATGGTGACCGAAGTTATTTCTTCATTGATCCACCCCCCTTCCCCTAGACCATCTCCCTGGCTCCACTGTAGTTTCTCCCCCTAGCTTCCTAGTTTTTCTCCCTCACTTTCTGTGACTGGCTAATCTCACTTAGAATAATGTTCTCCAGGTTCATTCATTTTTCTGCAAATTACATAATTTTGTTCTTCTTTATTGCTGAGTAGAATTCCATTGTGTATATACCACATAATTTTGTAATCCATTTATCTGTTGATGGATACCTAGATTGGTTCCATAATTTGACTATTTTAAATTTTAAAAAGTTCTTTGATAAGGCATCTGTTCAAAATTTTTGCCCATTTTAAAAATCAAGGTTTTTGTCTAAATTGAAATACTTCCTTGAAATATATATGCTGCACACACACACATACACACACACACACACACACACTTTACTAGATATGTTCTTTGCAAATATTTTCTCCCAGTCACTAACTTCATTCTTAAATTTTTCCTTATAGTATTTTTGAAGAGCATAATCTTTTATTTTAATAAAGTCTAATTTATTATTTTTCTGTTCAGCACCTTTTATTTCCTAAGAAATCTTTGCCAAGCACAAACTAACTTATTTATTTATTTATTTACTTGCAGTACTGGAAATTGAACCCAGGAAAATTCTACCTCCAAGCTACACCTCCAGACCTATTTTATATTCTTTATTTGGAAACAGGGTCTCACTAAGTTGCAGAGGGTCTCACTAAGTAGTTGAGGCTGGCCATGAGCCATGCGATCCTCCTGTCTCAGCCTCCCAAGTACTGGGATTACAAGCATGCTCCACCATGCCTGGCTCACAGACTTATTTTTAAATAGTATATTAGTCATTATTTATTTATTTAATTTTTTTCTTTTTTGCGGTGCTGGGAATTGAACCCAGCGGCATTTTACCTCTGAGCTACACCCCAAGCCCTATTTTTTATTCTTTATTTTTGAAATAAGGTCTCACTAAGTTGTGGAGGGCCTCACAAAGTAGCAGAAGCCACTGCTTCCCATGGTTGGTAAGCGGGTGTGTGTGTGTGAGAACTCAGGAGAACTCGGGGAACTCCTTCTTCTGCCCAGCGCAGGCTAGTAGTAATGTTCCCGCTCTTTGTGTGGCCTTCTGAACTTGACTCCCAGACCCAAGGCCCTCGCATCCCCAGTATCATCTGGTTCCTCTTACTGTTCAAACTTTGCCTTCATTCTTAATGTCTGACACCTGGGCATTTTCCTACGTTTTAAGCTTGCTTATATATATTTGCAAACACTTTATATTTATTTTAGCCAGAATTTTCTGTTTTTAGCAGCAATAGGGCATCTTCACAGTTGAGCCATCACATTGCCAGAAATCTAGTATCCTAGAAGATTCTGATTTCTGACTTAGTCTCTGGATTTATTTATTATTTATTTTTGCTTCAAAAGTTTAAAATCAATTGTTGAATTATTTTTCCAAGGGGTGGAAAAACGTAGAGCTTACAACTTTTATAAAATCCAAAGAAGTTCTTTGAAAAATTCTCCGTCTAGACAACCACACCCAACTCCCAACCTAAGTCTCCATTCAATTTTCAATTTCCATTTTCAGTTAAATAGTTGGTGCAGTTTCATTTTACACATTAACTACCTTTCTCTCCTCGAATTATCAGAATCACTAACTGAGCAAAGGAGTTTCCCTATTGTTGCATTTTTTTTTTTTTTTTTGCTTTACTTTCATCAAATAATCAATGTGAAATATCCTGATAATCTCCTATTTACTCAATTATGCATTTAGAGATGTGTGAGGAATAAAAAATTCTTATGTGAGGGAGAACCTCTTTGGTGTCAGGTGGCACATACTTGTAATACTAGTACTTGAGAGGCTGAAATAGGAGGATCTCAGGTTCCAGGCCAGCCTCGGCCACTTAGCAAGATACTCAGCAACCGAGCAAGACCTTGTTTCAAAAGAAAAAATAAAAGTGGGGGTGTAGCTTGGAGGTAGAATACCCTGGGCTCAATCCTCAGTACCAAAAACAAAACAAAACAAAACAACAAAAACCCCAGACCTTGAGTCTGGAGCAATCTTTGGGAGTATATCACACAAGAGCCTTCCTATCTGATTCCAGGGGATAGATTTAGACATATCAGAATATGTTAACCCAGTGCTGCAACCTTGAATAATAAGTACACAGAGAAAGCGGAAGCCATGGAGGGAAGAGGAGATTGGAGAAGGTTCCTTGAGTCTGAATTGGACCCTGAAGACATTGAAGGATTTGGAAGGATGAAAAAGAGAAAATTTTCCAACAGGGAAAACCTCATCAAAATAAGAGTGTGCTCAGAACAGGAGGCTCAGAAAAAGGATCAAAACGTTCCCCACTTCAGTAATGGAAAGTAAACAATACCCAAGGAAGCTGCTTCTACAAACAAAATAACTCAGTGATTTTCTTGAGGGTATCCATAAGTAGTTTTACAGATGGATGAATTGGCAGCTACACTTTGGTAAAACAGAAACCAACAGACTGTTTACTGATATTAGCTCAAACACATCTCCAACCATAATTTTTTCTTATATATTCCTAGACAGGATAAAGTGAGTTTTTAACTTTCCAAAGAGAGAGAAAAACACATTTCCCTTCTGGGATAAAATCTAGCATTTGCTTGAGAAACAAATTGTGAAAGGCATCCAGGTTGCTGCAAGGGAAGAAGAGCTGCCTGATAGAACTTACCAGAAGTTTCTCCCAGCACTTTCTTCCATCTGAGAGGCTCATCGCATAATGATGCCTCTGTTGCCAGTCCTTTGAAATTTATTTTTTTCTCTCAAATAAACCGAGTTATATTGGCATTCTTTACGCAGCCCTAGTCTCAGTGACAGAAGACATGTGTTCACCATTTCAAAGGGGGACTGCAGAATAAGAGACACGTGTGCTTCCCACAAAGGGTTATTCTTCTAGGACTTTCCACGGTCCCTGCCTGTGACCACCATTCATATCTCTCTGTTTCATGCTGAGGCTAATGAGAGTTCCACATTCTGCCCTGGATTCTGTATGGGTCTCGTCATTCAAGGGCAAGAACAAACTGCTGGCAAGTTGTGCTGCACATGCTTATAATCACTGGCATTTGCATCGTTACAAATAAAAGATGCGTTTTTCCTACACAGTACAATGAAGACAGTTAGGAAAATCTGTTTTGAGTTAAGCTGCCTCCCTTTGATATGTGTTTCCAATTGCAAACCAAATGCTGCTTTAATTTTGTTTATAGGAAGCTGAACTGACACCAAGAAAAAGAAGCCCATTGTTTGGGTCATGTTCTAGACTTGGCTATCCCAGAGCTTGATGTTACCTACACCCAGAGGGCCAGGAAGAAGCCACCTGTTAGAGTGAAGAAAACCCAGTAAGATGCCACTACCATTTTTTTTTTCTTTGCTTCCCCCCTGTGGCCTGCATGGCAGAGATCTAATTAGCTAACAGGATGCGTTTTGCACAGGGATTGAAAACACTAATGCAACCTGAAGAACTCAGTTTGGGAACTACGGCAGTTGAGAGGAATTATCGGGCAAGTCTAAAGGCCTTTCCTGCTCAGCGATGGTCAGCTGTAATGTAATCAAACTTGCACAGGCAGGCCCAGATTTCCTATCTCTCTTTTACTGTATCCTTTTTGCTCACAAGTATCTAACATTAATTAACTTTCCCATTATATTTCTGAGCTCTTAGCCTGCTCCTTTGCTCATCTTCCTCCCCTGCACACTTCTCCCTTCATATTTTCCTATCAGGACCACTGATCTACCACTTTCCCCACATAAATGCCCTTCTTAGGAGCCAGCGCCACTAAGAAATTTCTTCCCAACTCCTTTTTTAGTATAAGTGGAGATGCCCATCCAGCAATATCTGTTGACTTGGTTTCGTTATCTATCCCTTTTCCTTTATTCTCCTTCTAACCCTCTCCTTATGGCTCCCTTGGTAGATTGCTCTTTACTGCTCCTCTCTTCATAAAAAAATGGAGAGATTAAGACAAATTTATGGTCGCATACGGAACGTCCCCTGGAGAGCTCATGTGTTAATGTTCAGAGTTGATGTGATTAAGTCAAGAGGGTTGAAATCTCATCAGTAGACGAATGCATTGTAACAGATTTACTGGGTGGTCACTTAAGGAGGTGGGTTGTGGCTGGAGAAGGTAGGTCTTTGCGGGTATGGCCTTAGGGCTCGTACTTTCATCTTTGAATCTCCTTGTTTGTTTCCCCTCTTGAAGCTTCCAACCTCCGTGATGTGAGAACAGAGCTTTTCTCTCTCTCTCTCTCTGGTTCCTGCTGCCACTGAACTCTGCAGAACTGGCCTCACGTGGACTGGACCTCTAAAGCCTCCAAAAACTGTGAGTAAATAAATATTCCTTCCTCTAAATTATTTTGGATTATGGCAGTGAGAATGCTGTCTGAAACAGGCATGAATTAATTTGTTTGTCATTTTTCTCCTTGTCTGTGCCCATGAATTCTTCTCCCTCCCTCCCTCCCTCCCTCCCTCCCTTCCTTCCTTCCTTCTCCTTCCTTCTCCTTCCTTCTCCTTCCTTCCTTCCTTCCTTCCTTCCTTCCTTCCTTCCTTCCTTCCTTCCTTCCTTCCTTCCTTCTTCCTTCCTTCTCTTCCTTCCTTCCTTCCTTCCTTCCTTCCTTTTTTCTTTCTTGGTGGTACTGGGGACTGAACTCAGGAGTGTTCTTCCCCTGAGCTACACTCCCGGTTCTATTTTATTTTTTAATTTTGAAACAGCATCTCACTAAGTTCTAAGGACTTCACTATGTTGCTTGAACCTGCGATTCTCCTGTCTCAGCCTCCCAAGTGTGAAGATTACAGGTACATCCCCATGCCTGGCTGGTGTCCTGTAATGAATAAATTCTTTGGCATAGAGGAAGCTTAGTTTTTCCAGCACTGGTATCTAGGCCACTATCAGACTGGGTGGGGGAGAGGAAAAATGATCAAGCTAATTCCTGAAAGTTGTAAAGATTTTTGAAAACCAAGACCTCTCCTGGAATAGTTGGGTTCAATCCCTAACTGGGATAGTAAGTTTCCAGAAGAGTTGTTCTGAAGTCGTTTTGGTTTTAATAAGGTCAGAAAGAATGAAGACACTAGATTGGATTCATTGCTGGGGGCCAGCATCTGCAGCTCAAAAGAGCAAGGGATAATAATTTCTTAGTATTATCCAATTCTCAGTCTATATTTAGTTTCTCTTCTCAAACAAGTTACATTTACCAGTAGTTTTTCTTTTGTATTAGAATAAAATTATATTAGAATAAAAATAAGGAACCTGTATTACATTTGGCGAACATTTCCTGGGTCGATGGAGGCTTCTCAGGCCCATGCTGAGCCCCACGTCTTACTTGCTCTTTTTTTTTTTTTTCATGATTAACTTTCTTGAGCAGAATTCCTTGGCTTCTATTTTAGAAATTCTTTAGGACCCTCTTGGCTCTGTGATTCAGGCTCTGGATCTTATTTGTTATTCTTGTCTGGTTACTGCTTGTATTCTGAAATTAAGTGTCTTGGATCCTTCATGGCATGCTCTTTAGGACATTTAGAAGAAAAAACAGAAAGCTAACTTACAGTCTGTTCCTAGAATTAACATTTAAAATTACTTTCTGGGATTTAATGATGGATGAGCATGTAGAATTACCTAGATATTGCATGGGGCATCTTCAAGAGGCATTCTCCTCTAAGTGTCTGGAGTGGAGCACCTGCAGTAGCAGAGTCGGGATTCAGGGAGAGAAGACTGACCCCAAAGAGCGTTGCCATCTGTTGTCTACTATGATCTGGGGACCCTATGAGACCAGCACTGCTGGAAGGGAATTTTTAGTTCAACCTTTTTATTATACAGATGAGGGTACTGAGATGCAGAGAAGGAAAAGGAGTACATCCAGGTCATACAGTTGTTTCCCATAGAACTCAGTGTCCAGGCTTTCAGTGCCAAATTCTTTCTTCTGCACATCTTGCCTGTGATTCTGAATCATTTTAGGGTACTGCAGTGCTATCGACTGAAATAATTCTATAATACCTCCCCATTATCTACACCTACTTATTAAATTTTTTCATTGTGGAAACTTTCAATCATACCTAAAAATAGAATATAAAAATGAACTCTCATATGCAGAACAGCCTACTTCAGTCAGCACCAATATTTTGCCTTATATTGGTCTCATCTATGCTCCTTTTGATAGCTTAGTATTTTAAAACAAATCCAAGACCATATTATTTCTCTCTACAAATACTTCTGTTTGCACTTCTAGATGTTAAGAAATGCCATTGCTATACTTAATGTTAACAATAATTTATTAATATCATGCAACCCTCAGTTTACATTTAGCTTTTCTCAAACAAGTTACATTTGACAGTACTTTTATTTTAATGTTAGAATTGAAATAAGGGATTTGAGCCAGGCACAGTGGTGCACTCCTGTAATCTCAGTACTCGGGAGACTGAGAAAGGAAGATTGCAGATTTGAGGCCAGCCTCAGCAACTTAGCAAAGACACTCAGCAACTTAGCATGACCCTGTTTCAAAAATAAAAAGATAAAATAAAAAGGGCTAGGCTGCAGCCCAGAGGTAGAAGGTCCCTGGATTCAATCCCCAGTTCAAAACATAAAAATAAAAATAATCTGTATTACGTTTGGTGGAGCATGTTTTGTAAAGATATTTTTCTCTAACAGTTATCCATACTTCTTTTGTTCTAATATTTATGGATTTAAAAAATCAAGTACTTTTTCTGTAGAATTTTCCATATTACTTATTGGATGATTGCATTCTTTTTTTTTTTGCGGTACTGGGGATGGAACCCAGGAGCATTCTACCTCCGAGCTACACCCCCAGCCCTACTTTTTATTCTTTATTTTGAAACAGGGTCTCACTAAATTGCGGAGTGCCTCACTAAGCAGCTGAGGCTGGCCACACGTGAACCCGGATCCTCCAGTCTCAGTCTCCCAAATGCTGGCATTACAAGCGTGCGCCACCACGCCCGGCTCGGATGATTGCATTCTTGAGGTGTTGTTTAACCTGTTTCCCTGTTCAATATATTTTCTGCAAACTGGAAAATGTATCTAGAAATTCTGTCTAATACCGGTTCACTTTTTTGGCAAAACTATGCCAGAGGTGGTATGTGTACTTCCAAATTTCACTGCATCAGACGGCACTAATGCTGGGTTATCCCACTTCTAGTGCTATGAACAGTGATCAGCAGGGCTAGGTATTGTGAGTCTGATCCAAGAATTATAAAATTCTCTATCACCTTCTCACCGAAGGGTTTTTAGCTACAACTGTCCAGGTAAATAATTTCTCAAGGACTGTAAAGTTGTAATTTCAAACTCTCTCATTTTCTGCACTTATTAATTGAGAGTCTATGTAAAGAGCTTTCCCTCATTCATTTACCTGCTCTAAAATTTACCTGCTCTAAAATTCAGAGCATACAAGAAAGGCAGACCAATGCCTTTATTTTCAATGTTCAGAAAAGAACACTCATATATCTTTCATCAGATTTCTTAATCCGATGCATTACTATTTTGGTGGTCATCTGTCAAAAGTCCCTCTGAATTGGTCCTGTTTTTGATGCAGCCACCTGTGGCTTCCTGTGTCTGACACAATAAAGATTTGTTGACCTATACTGTCCCAAAGTGGAGATTAGCCATTTTCTTAAGGAACTCAGTATGTTTTGTGTGAAACTAGAATCATTTTATTTCCTATGTTTCAGAATAAAAATTAAAAAATGAACCTTGATATCTGTTCTATCCTTCAGATGAACAGAGGCATTGTTATTTCAGGTTTACATATTTTTCGGAGGGGCTGAAACATATTTTGAAAAGCAGCGGTCTATAAAACATCTACTTGGATTTTGCATTTGTTTTTGATATAGTAGCCTGGCCATCACATTTCTAGAGAACATCTCTATAATTGGTGCTAATTTTTTGTTGTACTGTGTATCTTAATGAAAGGATAAAGCACTGACATTATTAATCAGAAAATACCTTACTAAGGAAAGTTACTAATGCATTATACAGAGAAACTGATGCAACACCTATGAATAAGACCTGTGTGCAGATAGCTAAAAATCAAACTGGAGAGAAAGATAGAAGTAGGCCGGAGCCATTTGGAATTATCCTCCATCTTAAGCTTTTGAATTCTCAGATGGGATGGAGCTTCCTTCCAGTTAGTGCCTTCCTCTTCCCTAGCCAACCCTAGACCATCTTTATAGAATTGTTAAACTGCATATCTGCATTCTCTCCCTATTCACATAGTACCATACAACTTTTTCATAGTAGCACCCCAAGGTCTTATTCAACTGAACCTGGAAAAATAAGTATATAAGAACAGGAAATGAAAATCATAGATACTTCTAAACAAATGTTAAATCAAATGAAAATCAAATGAAAGAAAAGCCCTGTTTAGCTTTTATGAAAACTAATCTAGTTTCTTACCAGCAAGGTGATTTCAAGGAATTGCAAAAGGAGTCTGATTTTGAGTCACAAAGGAACATATCCTGTTCAGGGTGACTAAGGAGGAAAGAAACGCAATGTTACCTTTCATCAGTGGAAGTAATAGAGAATTGAAAAACGATGTGGTGTGTGGTACTGGGTAGCTTTGTGAACTTTGCTTCATGAAAGCCCTGGAAATGAAAATTTTGATGGCTGAGAATGAGGAAATCAGGAAAATATTTAAAATATGATATGACTAGCTCTTACAATGCACATCAAAAAATGAAATGTGTTTTGAAGGAAGGATTTGTTTGGGCTTATCTCGCCGCAGGACTGTCTGGGTTTTTCCCCCTGGTGGACAGCAGTGCTGCTTCCTGTGCAGCTCCTCTCTGGTCCTGGCTGCACATCCACCCCGGTCTGCAGCGTGCTAGTTTCCAATCACGTCTTTCTCACTGCTGCCTCAGGGCTAAGGGATTTGTGATGTGTGGAAGCACATAAACATCTCCTGTAATAGGCCAAGGTGGCAGACCCTGGTGAGTGGGTCTATCAAAAACAAACTTGGGTAATGATCAGGGGAGTAAATAAAGCTTTTATTCTTGGCTGCTGAGAGCGATGCCATCTGACAAGGCTGTCCTTTCATTTCACGGGTAGGGTGAGTTTAAGTACACCTCACACCTGGAGGGCACGCCACAGCCGAAAGACTTCAAGCTTGAAAGCAAAAGAAATCCTAAAGATGTAAACGCATTTAGTGGGAAACCATCAGTCTATTCCATATTGGAGGGTGTTTGTTTTCAAAGTCTCCTTCAATTCACATAAAAATAAAAGCCCCCTCTTCCCTTTTCTCATTCTTGCCCACAGATTGGGCCCTGCGCAGGAGTTCTGGAAGTGCCTGTGGACACCCTCAGAGCTTCCTGTCCTGCTGCTGGTCGCTGGCGTTCCCGAGCCAACGTGCTTGTCAGTTTATCGTCACAGCACTGACTCCTGGGTACCATGTTCTCCCGACTGCTTTTCTTGGAACTGTTTTAATGACAGTGAATAATATTTTGAAAGGCCTGAAACCTGATCTATGAACAGACCTGGCTACTTTGCTTTTAAATATCCAAAAGAGTCAAATCCTGCAAATCTCCAGATTCAGGTGTACCAGATCCGATTATAGAAGTGCATACTTCAGGACCCCACCCCCTGCATCCCACATTTGTCCAGTTGTGATAGAATGCTTATGTACAAAACATTTCCTTCTGCTTTGTTTTCTTTTTCACTTTGGCCCATTTCAGAGTATTTGCTTTATGATATCTTGTGCCCTTGGTGACAGAAGGGAGGGGTTTATAGATTGACATTCAGCCTCCTGAGAAATGGAGAACCACCAAAGTCCCCAATGCCCTTAGCAACTTGAATAATTGAAGATGCAACACCGAAATGTCACCATGCTGCTTGATGTGGCCTTTCACATGAAAGGTAGGCAGTCTCTAATGTCGAAACTAATTCTATCTAAAGAGATAAAGAAGGTGACTGTTTTGGGTCAGGGTTGCCACAGACTTGACAAGATCTAAGGACAGTGATTATCTACAGAGCTCGATGTCATCATCCACTTGGAGTGAAGATCCAGACATATATACAGAATAATCCAGGAATAATAGTAATAATCTCAGTCGTGAGGAGGCCAAGGGAAGGAAACAACCACTGAACATTTTTATTTTGGTTGAAAATGTGTTTATTTTCCTCAAATGAGTTTCTTCAAGCAGTAAGTAAATAGACATGTTTACTTCTCTAAAAACAAACAAAAATCCTCTAAACTATACACACCCTTTAGAAATACAGGTGTATCAAATGTAGAAATGACATCATTCTGAAAGATGGAACTATTTACACAAGTTACAAGTATTGCATTGCTGTCTTGAAGAAGTCTCTTGAATGACTCAGACTCCAAGGAAGAACAGGGCACTTCCTTAGAGTACAGGAGGTCAGGTGAGAGGGAGCTTCAAAGCGGACACTCTCCACCTTTCTTGATGGGCAAGAAAGTTTCAAGGAAAAACATCAAGATCCCGACACTCCTGCATCTAAGAGTTCCACACATCAGCTCGCTTTGGAGGAGCAAGAAAGGGTGCTCCATTCAGGAACTCCTCAGAGAAACCATCCTGAGTGAGACCACAACTGGGCCCTGGCTGTGGTTTCTGGGAAAGAAGCCAGCTCTTTGTTAGCAAGACCCATCTCCAGCAGCACCTTGCCACCCGGAAAGCAAGGGTCTCCCAAGCTTGGCAGCACCTGCAAATACTTTGGAACTAAATAAAGGGAACTTTGAGGCATACTAGGTCCCACTCCCAGAACTTCTGGTTTACTTGGTTTCAGAGTCTGACTATTGGGATTTCCAAAGTGTCCTAGGTGATTCTAATAGGCAGCCCCTTCTCCTTACACTATCCTCTTTCTCTCTTTCTTCCACCTTCCCAAAGACTTAAAATTCTTTTTATCATGACTTCCTAACCTTGTTGAAAACAGAAGAATTTTGATGGGAAAGTTTTCTAGGCTTCAAACCAGTTTCAGAGAGACCTGCTGAACTGCCTCTGAGTAGGATATAGACATTCGGCTTCATGATTGGCTAGTTTCTGGGTGTTGGGTTCCTCTTGCCTGATGTAGCTCTCCCTACTTGCGTAGCTCTCCTGTCTGCATATCCAGGGCAATTTGACAACAGTAATGCTTCTGCAAAGATGGAAGGGGACAGGAGGCAGTGTCTGGCACCTAGTAAGCAGTCACTATTGGAGAGGCAAACGCCATCTTGGTTGACTTTATTACCTATTAAGTTGAAAATACAAAAGAGCTTAGTCTTAGAGACGAGAAGAGCATTGCATGTAGTCACTTGATAGTTTTTAGTACCTTGGGTTTTACACCCTTCCTATTATTCTGGCTAAGAGAGAATGGACAGTGCCATGTGGCATGGAGAGGATTTGAAAACATTCCCATAAATTTTCATATATGTTTATTTTTCCTTGCACATGTTATGACTACTAGTGGAATATAGGAGAAGAAAAGTAGTGGCGTATATTATTAAACATTTGGATTTTTGCCAATGTGCTAGAGGAGTAGATTTTAATTTACATTCGTTTCCTATGGGCAAGGTTGAGCACTTTGTTATACCATTAAGGATCATTTGCACGTCTTTATTTAAGATTTTCTTTTTTATTGTTGTCTTTCGCCTGTTTTTCTATTAGATTGTTGGGGTTTCCCCCCTCTACTTTGAGAAGCTCTTTGCATATGAAGAATATTAGCTCTTGTCAGTGTTCATGATATGTGTAGAAAATATCCTTCCCTAGTTTGTCATTTGTCTGCTACTACTGCAAACATGTCTCACCTTCACACAACTGAATTGATCAGTATTTCACCTGGTTGCTTGGTGTTTTGAATTAGGATTAGGAATGCTTGCATAGTTCCAGGTAATGAAGAAATTCACTCCTCTTTTCATATTCATGTGGTTTTATTTTTTTTATATTGAAACTTTTAATTGATTTTAAATATTACTCTATTAAAAGAAATAGATCCTGTTTTATCATCTTTCATATATCTACTTTGTTACTGGGTAAGAAACCCATTCTCAGGTCGAGGGTTTTACTGAGTGATAGGGCACATACTGAGCATGGCCCTGGTTCAAACCTTAACATATCCAAAAAACAAACAAACAAAAAATAATCCATCCTTTCTCTATTTACTTGAGATTTTATCTTTACCATACAAAAAAATTTCCACATGCAGCTAAGCTTATTTCTGGATTTTCTATTTTGTTCCATTTAGTCTCCCTGTGTATTCACAAATCAAAATGATAATATTTTAAATTAGGTAGACTTTATCACTTATATAGACAACACACTGCTGTTTATAATGTCATTTCATGTATGGTAGGAAAATCTCCCCATCCACCTGACCCACTATGCTTTTTTTTTTTTTTTTTTTCCTGTGGTCCTGGGGATTCAGCCCAGGCGCATTCTACTTCTGAGCTACACCCCTAGCCCTATTTTCTTTTTATTTTGAAACAGAGTCTTGTTAGATTGATTAGAGTCTTACTATTTGCTGAGGCTGCCCTGGAACCGGTGATCCTCCTGTCTCAGCCTCCCAAGTACTGGGATTACAAGCATATGCCACCACGCCCGACAACTACTATACTTTTTTGACAGGGCTTTTGAAGTTCTTCTTGCTTGTTTATTTTTCCAAATGAAATTCAAGCCACCTTGTCTAGTGCCAGGAAAAAAAAAAGACTATTGATACATTACTGAGATGATATAAAACTTATAAATCAGCTTATTCTTCTATAAAGAACTGACATCTTTATAGAACTGATTTTTTTCCACCAACATGTACTCCATGTGCTTCCATTTTTCAGTAAGCTTTATAGGTTTTTAGGAGTGTTTTTATGATTTTTCTCGCAAAGATTTTTATATATTAATCTTGTTACAATTATGTCCAGTGTTATCTTTTCTACATGTAAATATAACCTTCTCTATTATGTTTTAAATTTTTTCTTTGTCTTATGTGTGAGAGCTAGTTTTAAAGTATCAATTAAAACTAAAATTACCTTATTGTTAGTCATAGATTTCTATTGATTAATTTTTAGAAGGGATGCTATAGATGTTTAATACTATCATATGCAAATAGCTCATTTTAATATCATTTTAATACATTTTTTACTTCTGATCCCACCAGTTGCTTTCTTCTGTTTTTATAACATTCCCACAAATCATTAACACAAGGTTCCAAGTAGCTATATTGTAATTTAAAAAGCTACTTACAAAGAATAAAGTTGATTGGGTGACCATTTTTTTCTCTCATGTTTTCTGTCCTAGAAATGAGTAATGAAGGCAGAATTTCAAACCAGTGGAGAAATGATTCCTTCCTTCTTAGGGTAGAATCAGGATATCACCCTTGCTAAGCATGTGCTCTTCTAGAGAGAGAGAAAACATGAGAAAAAGTGTAAGGGAAGAGATCTCAGCGTTGAACATGAGAGACACAAAGGGAATCTGAGAAGCTATGTAAATTTTGGTAATTCACAATTAGAAATTCAGTCCTTGAAATATTTATAATTCACATGAAATGTGTCTTTAACTGCCAACATTTGAATGCTTCATTTTTTTCCTGAAGCTTCTGTGATAATTACTCCTTTAATTATCAAGCATTCGCAGGCTTACAGAAACATATTAGCTCTTTCTTTTCCCAGCATAACATGAAGGATGAGTGAGGGCTGAACTTTGGTAAGAACGGCTTCTTCTCATTCCATCTGTTTAAGCTAGAAAACAATTTCCCTAGCATTCTCCTAACATAACGTACGGCTTCTGAGGCGCCAGGGCCAGTGTTATCTCAGTGGTTTCATGAGACACACCAAACTGACGTCTGGAGATGTCAGGAAACTTGCTCAAAGCTGTAGAAGTCAGAAGAGCCAGAGAAGATGGACGCCAAGGATTCCTGGACTCTAGGCTGCCTTCCATGGCCGAACGCTCCAAACTATGCCCCTGGTTTGGACGTGAACATACACCATCAAAGAGTGGAATCTTCTGGGGTGTGTAGGTTTGATGACTGCTCCTGAGATCGTCTCCCGTGATCTCTAATGCTGGCATTAGCATTCTTAAATGTTCAATCAAGTTTAAGAAGCCACGTGGCCGCATGGTTTTGGTCACATCTGCTGACCATAGGGAATGACTCAGCCTATTACCCTGACAAGTTACCCTTTAGTCCCTTGAGGAAAATATTCAAATTGGGAAACTTGGACACAGTTTTGCTGCAGTGAAGGAAGGAAGCCGAGTGTGGCCATCACTTCTTGAAGCTGGCAACAGAACAGGCACAGCGCTCACAACCGACATGTGTTAAGGCGTCTCTCTCGGCTTCCACCTCAGTTGTTTAGAGTAAAGATTTAGGAAAAAGATAGACTCAGGAATGAGCTCCCGCCTTTTTTAAGAGAATGAGCTTCACATGCCCGTCATGCATCTTCATATTACCGAAATTGTTAGAGGTGTTCTTTATGTTTTTATGAGATGTTTTGTGGTTTTTAAAGTGTTATGCACAAAGATGATAAAGTTAAATGAAAATCTTTTTTTTTCATTATCAGGTATTCAGAGATGTGTCAAATCCTGATGTACTTAATTTGTCTTCTTTGAACTTGTCTTTTGGATTTCCTGATTCCAATTTTTCAAAAGTTGACAGGCATCATGTTATTGTCACTAATTCCTCCCACTCTGCTCTCAGAGGTTCATTGTTCTAAGGAAGAAATTGTCCTAATCCCTCTCCTGATTTGGTTTAAAAAAGCGAGGCAGATGGTAGGGCTTTTGTATGTGCCCTAACATGGGCTGGCATTGATTCTGGAGCACCCTGAGGCCTGTTCTGGAAAGCTTCAAGTCTGTATTGTCTTCATCTTCTTCCCCTATCCATCTCCATGGCCTGCCTGTAGTAAAGGGGAAAGCACCAAAGGTGAGTTTCCACTAGCCTGCAATCCTAGTACTTGGGAGGCTGAGATAGGAGGATTGCAGGTTCAAGGACAGCCTTAGCAGTGTATTGAGACTCTCAGCAACCCAGCAAGACTGTTTCAAGACAACAAAAATTAAAAAAAGTGCTGAGTTGTAGCTCAGAGGTAGAGTGCCCCTGGATTCAATCCCTAGTACCACCAAAAAAAAAAAAAAAAAAAAAGTGAGTATCTTGTGCATCAATGGAAGGAAGCCCATGAGTAGACACTTAGATACTGGGAACATACCAGTTCTAGGACATTAGTTAAGAGAGAGCTTTCAGAAGTGACAGATAGGATATGGCCTCATCCACGGAGTAGACTAGCGAAGTTACTTCCAACCGGGCCATTACACATGTTTACCCAACATTCCTGCAGCTTCCTTTTGAAGTATAGGTCCATTTTCCATCGACCATCCAGTCAGTGACATTTTTGTGGCTCGTTTAGTGTCAGCCAGTTGGTGGATTAATTTATCTAACTTAGATGGCATCACTGTGGTGAGCGGGCTACTGACTGCTCACTGCTCAGTCCACTTCTGATAATCATGGCCGGAGGAAATGTGAACGATTTGGCATCCTTGGGAAAGCTTTTGTTTCCACATGGTCTGAGCCTGGTTCTGAAGCCTAGGAGCGTATTGGTTGCCATGGAGATGGCTCATCTTTGCAGGTAGGGATGCATCCAGGTGTCCTGGGACCTGATGTCCATACAACTTGGTGGATTTTTTTTTTTTTATGTAAGAGCGTATAAACATTTCATACTTTTTGATTATACAAAATATAGGACTGTGTGAACACAATGAGATTCCCCAAAGCTTAGGTATCATTGCCGTCTGGTCAAATCTACCTCCGCCCAGATGCAACTCAGTAAACTCTCCCCCATGTGAAGTTTGTGTCTGTGTGACCCTCATTTGGCCCCTTATCTCATGCTCTTACTTCTTCTGTCATTATCCCTTTTCCGTCTTCCATAAACTTTATAAGCCACACACCTATTTTCATGTGGCTTTCTTCATGTTTCACTTTCTTTCCGCCTGGCAAGGATGATCTTAGAAATTATGTTTGTTGTCCGTGTATATTGTCCTGACATAGTCATTAATAGGACCCTTTTCCACTATCAAAACTAACCTAGTCTAGATGAGATTTATCACTTATTTGTTTTTAATGGCTTTATTATTGCATCAGTATCTCTCATATGAAATATCTTGGGTTGTGACCACATTTATCTTTCCTCCTAGCCTCATTTTGGCTCCCTGTCGTCCTTATACAAGTATAGTTCATCTCTGATTTGGAACCAGTCAGGGGCCTGGGATTGGAGAGAGCTAGAGTTCCAGTAGAACCTGGCAGACTGGTGATGAACAAGGTTTCTCCATGGGCTTTCTTGGGATGAAGTTGCCCAATTCCCTGCTGCAATGAAGCCGAGGTCAGGAACACACAGAGAGCCTGGCTGTAGTCAGTCTTGGTCCTATCCGCCCCCCTCACTCTTTTCACTCTTTTGAGTTAAGCTTCACCTCAGAAAGGTCCTGTAGGATGTATAGAAGCCCCTCTTCTTAAGTCTTTAAATTCCAGGGGGGGAACCTCTTACTTGATCTCCACTGGGCTTTTGTATCCAGTCTCTTTCCCTTATGATGACCTCTGTCCCTAGGAGAGCTGCCTTTCAAGTCCCCAGAATGACTCAGGATGACTTCAAGTTGGATTTAATTTTGATGTTTTAGTTCAAGTGCATTTTTAAGAGCTATGTATTTTATTGGAAGTGAGAAAAACTGCAATGAAATACATCATCCCCAGTACCACACACACAAAAAAAGTTTTAAACTGCACTAAGAAGCAAAGGTCCTCAAAACTTGATTTCTGTGAGAGAGAATAGGTGGAAGAAAAGAAAATCCATAGCTTGAGGAAGTTCTCAAATTGCAAAATTGGACAATATCTAAGGTTGGAAAGCAGTTTTTGAAGCTCAAGGTACACATGGGTCACCTATGAAGCAGATGACACAGAGACTTGGAAGGGTCTTACTAAGTTAGCCTGCACTGGCCTCTAACCTACAATCCTCCTGCCTCAGCATCCTAATTCCTGGTATTACAGGTGTCCACCGCCACATCCAGAAACCTTAAATATTACTTAAGTATAAAATTATGCATGCTTATTATAGAGGATTAGGAAATATTTTAAAATATAATTAATAAAATAGTGAATGTAAACAACATGGTCAATAAAACAAAAAAATCATTTTTTAAATAATCAAGATTGATAAACCCTTAACCCACCTAACCAAAAGAAAGAGAGGAATGACCCAGATTAATAAAATTAGAGGAGAAAAAGGAGAAGTCACCACAGACAAGTACAAAAATCCAGAGGATCAATTGGAACTATTTGGGAAACACGTATTTCAATAAATTGGAAAATATAGAAGAGATTGACAAATGTCTGGACACATACAACCTACCTATTTTGAACCAAGAGGTTATACAAAGCCTAAACAGACCAATAACAAGTAAAGAGATTAAAGCAGTAATAAAAAAGCCTTCCAACAAAGAAAAGCCCAGGACCAGATGGATTCCCAGCTGAATTCTCTAAGACTTTTAAAGAGAAACTAAATCCAATGCTCCTCAAATTATTTCAAGAAATAAACAGAGATGGAGTACTCCCAAATTCAGTCTACAAAGTTAGTATCACCTTGATCCCAACACTGAATAAAGATCCCTCAAGGAAAGAAAATTACTGGCTAATATCATGATGAACACATATTCAAAGATCCTTTATAAAATACTAGCAGTTAGCATTCAGAATGTAATGAATAATATAAATTTCCTTATAAACCAAATGCTTGGAAGAAAACCCCTTAGCAGCATCTGCCATATATTCTTCCAACATAAAATATATCATATGTATTTATAGATATTGTCATTGGATATTTTATATATTATATACAAGTAAATATTCTACTTATTACACATATATTATTAACATACAACATAAATGGAATGTATAAATGTGGTATTTAACACCATAATATTTAAATTATATTTATACACTAAATATTTGGCATATATTTAATATAAGAAAATATGCACAAAATGTCATTAGTTATTTATGTACAGTGTTTATATATATTCACAAGCACAAATTGTTTTTAAAATTTATAATAACAAAGTTTTAATTTTGCTTTTTTCATTAACATAATGTGACATTTTCCCGTGAGATTTAATGTTCTTCAAATACATGATTTTTGATGACTATATGATATACCTTGCCATATAAAAATGAATTGTTTGGCTATTGTGAATTGTGCAGCTATAAACATAGATACACATACGTCGGTCTGATAGTTTGGTTTCCATTCTTTTGGGTAGATACCCAGAAGTGGTATTGCTGGATCATATGGTAGGTTCATTCCCATTTATCTGAGGATCCTCCATACTGTTTTCCAAAGTGGTTGCATTAATCTGCAGTCCCACCGACAATGTATTAGGGTTCTTACTTCTCCACACCCTTGCCAGCATTTGTTGTTGTTCGTGTTTTTTATGATTGCTCTTCAAGATGTCCATCAACAGATGAATGGATTACAAAACTATGGGATATATACATAATGGAATTTTACTCAGCTATAAAGAAGAACAAAATTATTATTTGCAGGGAAATGGATGCAACTGGAAAACATTATGTTAAGTGAGATTAGCCAGTCACAAAGAGTAAAGAAGCATATGTTCTCCCTAATATGTGGATGCTAGGGAGAAGATGGGGCATAAGAGGGTCTCCAGATGGAAAAGGAGAGACCCTCGATAAACAAAGAAGTTGATTTAACCGAAAGGGATGGCCAGGGGGCGGGGAGGACACCCTAATGTATATCAAGGTCACTCACTAAACTGAACTTGAGAGGGAGGGAGGGCAAGGGAGCGGGGTGTTAATTTGGGGAAGGGGTCAAATGAGAAATGTGGGCACATATGTGGTTAGCAATTTGTACCTAACAAAGATGTATGCTTACAATGCATGAATTAAAAAAAAAAAAATAAAATAAAATTCAATGACAATAAAAAAAATGAATTGTTACTTTCTTTTGGCCTTTTAATTGTTTCTAAGTATTCATTATTATAAAAAGAAATACTTCCATGAGCAGTCTTGAACTCACAATTCAATGTGTCTCTGATGATATCAACTTGTGGTTCCTCCAGCAACTTAACCCCGGATGAGTGTGTTCTAATTCGTCCTCTCACTGGGACTGACTTATGAAATATTCGCAAAGTGAATTAGTTGCATCTCTTTCCAAATCTCTTGCTCTCAGGGGAAGAACAGGAGCCTGAGAAAGCTGTTCCCCATCTCCCTTTCCCCACCCTTCACAGAAAAACAGCTTTCTTCTCTCCTTCCTTAGACATCTATAAAGTCAGAGGGTGCCTTGCTAATTCCAGCATTTGTGGTAGGAAAAGCACTGTAAGTACCTTAGCAGCTATTTCCACAAAGCCTTTCTATATTGTATTCATGTATCTCAGAGGACATAACTTGGCTTGCAGTGTCTGATTTCACACAGCAAAATGGGATGGAGACATACCACAATGTTAAAACAACAACAGTAACGATAATAAAACAATCCACAGCTCCTGGGTAGATAGAAAATCATGCTTTGATAGAGCTTAAGATTGATATTCTTTGATTAATGAGATGTCGTATTCACCAAGAGATGAAATCACTAATACCTCACTGCCTTTTGATGTGTTCAAGTACTATAATTTGCAATATCACCCGCTTCAGCTGAATCGTGATATGGCTGCAGAGTATAATTTTACCACCAGAGTTTCAGGAATTATCCCATACAATATGCTTTGGTACCTTGTGAAAACATTAGTTTTAGGCCAACTTCAATTGTGGGGTGGAACTTGGAGTAATGGCTTAGAGCTTCCAACGAGAAGGCAATTTCATAGGAAAGAACTAGATGTGCACATTGTCACCCAATGGGGAAGCGCCGGTCGCTCAAGCGTTATCTCTGGAGGACGATGTGTAACCCATGCCTCAAGGCTTGCTGCAGAGGCTCTTGTGGTGTCTCTGGGTGGGATGGACTCCCTGTTGGCAGGCCCCAATCAGGGGTTCAGGATACACCCCACACTCACCTCAGGTCTGCACCATCCTTCTGCCCTTCTCCTACACTTGCACACCCTCCTCCTCCACCACCAGGGTCTTCTGTCCTTCCCTGTGCCCCTGGGGTGCCTGAGCTAGCCCATATGGCTGGAGCGGGGTGTCTCTGCTCGCTGGCGCCCCCACTCACATTGTCACTGTACTGTGGGTGTTACTGTCAGGCGGTCCCGCCTGCTTGGGGCTGACCCTGAGCTTCACTTGCTTTCTGGGTAAACTTGAATGATTCACTCAGATTCTCTAAATCTCCACTGCTTCACCTAGAAAATGAGGCTAGTAAAGGAATAAAAGTCATGAGATTTTGAGGATGAGATGAGGTAACACATATCTGACACAAAGCAGGATTCGTTGAGTGTTTGCTTAATGAACAAAGGACGTTATTGTACTTTGAACAGGAGCTCTCCAAAGTCAGAGAGTTGGCTTTAAGTTTTCTGTGTTATCTCTACAGTACTTAGCCTGGGGTAGATGCGCCATACTTACTGACCATTAGTTTCCTTTGGATGATTTTCTATCAGCCTGGCCTGTTTTAGAGATGCCTAGCTTTCCTGAATTTAACCTGCACAGAGTCTAACCATTTTACACACAATCAGCGACGTGTTCATTAATCTTTACCAACCAACTAAAAAAAAAAAAGCTCTGATTTGTGGATTTCTGGTATAAATAGTTCCACCATGGCCAAGGTCAAGCTGCCATCATGTGATGAACTGCCTTGCAAAAGCCCCAGAGGGCTCACAATAGATTCTCCTGAGTTGCTAGACACACTGCAATTCCATCTCTATAACACTATACACAAGGGGACTTAGGTGGTGATTGCTCTGAATTCAGTGGGGTGGGCTGGGGTCCTGGGAGCCACGGAACTTTCATAAGAAAGATCCTGAGTCAAATCCATATTCATAACCAATGGTCAGCATTCAAATCAGAAGGCAGCACTTTGAGCAATGACATCGCAGTGAGAAATGTCAAAATTTACCAGCTTCATAGGTAATTCATCTGAAAGGGAACATACACTTGTCTTACATGTGCAAAATGGATCTGCTTAGCAATAGCAATGGATTCCTTGGCATTCAGTTCTATTTCTGCAGAATGTTTTTCCTTTCTAAGCCATCATTCAGCTATTGAATAAGGACAGCGCAGCAGTAGCCACGCCCACTGGAGTGTCCCCGAAGGGCAGTGGTGCACAGGCACACAGTCTGATGCCACACAGCCGCAGAAGTGCCCTTAGTGTCAGTTTCAGATGAAGGCTGTCCCCTGGAGCTGGGCAATGCTGGGGCCCATTCTCCTGGCATGCATTTTCTCAACTACTCTCGGTGGAGCAGCAGACAACCAAACAGAAGAAAGTTTGGAAGGTCAGAAGCCTGGCACACCTGCACATTCCAGAGTGGTTTCTCATGTCTGTAGACTGCACAGGACTGCCCCCCTCGAGCGCACGAGGACTGCCTGAGTGGTCAGCACGTGCGAGGACTGTGCCGAGTGCAGCTGCGAAACTTGGACACCCCAACGCGCCTGCGGAGGTTGCAGCCTCAGAAGTCCTTCTGTGAAGGGCCCTGTGCGCCCTGGTGGATTCAATTTTACACCTCAAAAGATTCTATTGTGTGCCCTGCTTGGTGCAACGGGGATAAAGGGAAGGTGTTGGACACAGGCCAACTTCAAAGAGCCTCCTACCTAATTTTGGAAGACTGTACGTGTACAATGAGCCCTGAATGGGAATACGAGAGTATGCATGTCACCCTACACTGACCTGCTGGCTTTTTTTCCCCCCTTGGGGTACTGGGGATTAAACAAAGTGGCATTTGACCTCTGAGCATTTGACCTTTTTATTTTGAAACAGCGTCTCACTAATTGCTGAGGGTCTCGCTAAGTCACTGGCCTCAAACCTGTGATCATCCTGTCTCAGTCTCCCAAGTGTTAGGATTGCAGTCATGCACCACGGGGCCCTGTTTGCTGGCTTAGTTTAAAACCTGGACCCGAGAAATGCGATCTGTTTAGATGAGTGCTGTGTACCTTAATAAATTCCTTCTGGAATATTAACACCTAAGTATCCCAACACTGCTGCTATTGTCCACTTGTATTTGCACTTCTTCCTTTGGTGTCGCCTGAATATCCACAGTTACTAGAGTTTTTCAAGGGCAGATTTAGGGCTAGTTCTTTGATAAATGTGTACACTAAGAAGTGACTATGAAGATTTAGCAGATATTATAGGTTGGCTTAGTCAATGTGCATATCAGTCCCCTGGTTTTCCTTTATTTTAGAGGCTAGGAAGCCGAAATATTAAATGCCTTGGCTTCTGTGTGCAGCTAGGGGTGGCCAGGCAGTGCAGTCCTGCTCACTAATTTGTAGGTGGAAGTTGCCGGGAAGGATTCTCTTCTCTAATGAAAAGGCAAAGCCTCAGGTAGGGAAAAGTTTCTGCCCTTTTCCTTCTTCCATACTAGTGTACAGGATATGGGGGATGATCAGCTAGGTCCCAATCCTAAGGACACCTTGAGGACAAAAGCTACATGCTCGGAGTGGTTGCAGAACAGTGGGAGGAACTGGGCCTGGCGGCATGCAGGCGCTTCCATCCGAGCCCTGGGCTGCACTGGCCTCTGACGGCCGATTACAGGAGCAGTATTCCTTTGACTGGTTAAGCATCTACTTATCTGGGACTTATACCTGAATGCCTTCTTAACACAGTCTTGAAGACAATCTCATAAGAATTCTATAGAGGAGCAGTGAGAAACAGCAACATAAGTGAACAAAACATCAAGAAGAGAATATCGCTCAAGGCTTCCTTCCTCATCATCCCTTCCCCCATTTCTTGTTTATTCTCAAGAACTAGCTATCTCTCTGCCTTCAGCATCTAAAGATTTTCTTGTAGCATGGTAAATATTTTATGTGAAGTTTAAATTGTCTTTTGTCCACAATCCAGATCATCTGCACAACACCTTTCCATGGAGAAGAGGCCTGGGTTGATTCTTCACTCCAAAAAGTATTAAATTGTGTCCATAGGAATTATCTAATTGCCAAATCTCAGTTTCCCCAAATGTAATAGAATCTTCATAATACAGACCACATGGAATTGCTGTGGAAGTTAATTCTATGGGTTTGCGCAAATTACCTTTTGCAGCACCTAATACATTGAATAAATATTCCTCTGTTTTTTTTTCCTTCCAAATTTATCCACATTCTCTGTATTCTATGGCCCTAAATAAAACAGCACTTTTCTCTCTGTTGTAAAAAAAAAAAAGAATTCTAAACACATCTTGAACCACAGCAGAAGTATGGAAGATGCATTGCTCTCTATTTGGCAAGCAGAGGCAAGGGAGAGAAGTAACATTTACTAAATCTCCCTTGTGCCAGGCACGTTTAAAATATAATATTCTTTAATGACATCAGTGAGTTCAGAGTTGGTATCATTTTCATAGCTGCTAAGGGGGAGAAAGCTGAAGTTCAACCCAGGGTCTCATTGCCTCCCAGGGATAGGATGTGTATAAAATGAGCATACTGGGAAGAGATAGAGGGCATTTCAGATGTAAAATAACATGGATAAGAACAACTGTAAATAGAAAAAACAGTAAGAAGATTGGCCTGGCTGGCTGGAATTTAGGAACCCAGGGAACCAGGGCCTCACACGTGCTAGGCACGAACTTCATCTCCAGTTCCCTATAATTAATTTTGGAAAGTGCAGGAAGACAGTGTGGTGGAGGTTGCTACGAAGGATTCTCTTCCCAGAAAGAAGCAGAGGCAGATACTGGGGCGGGGAGGGGGGGAGATCTTAATCCAGTGACCAGATCCACTGGTTAGCAGGAAACACTCCCATGTTCTTTACAAGCGACACGAGATGGTGTGCTTTCGTAAGAGTTATTTGGCACCAGTTTTAACTGTAAATAAGAAAGGGAAACAGACTTGATAAAAATCAGCTAAGATTGCTTTCTGGGGGACAATTTTGTCAAGACGCTATTTCTTAGATTTTAAACCCTGAATACCCAGGTATACTTTCTGTGACTGCTTGGTATACAGTCCCTGCTAGAAACTTCAGGATAGATGTTCATGAAGTAAAGGGAAGAAGAATTTGCTTCGTGCTTCAATGAACTTTTAACAATTCTGCATTCTTTTTTTTAAAAAAATGTTAGTGCGCTGTAAATGTACGTGATAGATTCAGAGTGATACATTCATACTTGCACATGACGTTATTTTGTTTGTTCCCTTCCCCACACATCCCTTTCCCATCTCTATCCCCTCACCCATTCCCTCCACTACCCTGCTGACCTCTTAATATTCATGAGGTCCTTTCCTTTCCTTTTTTTTTTTTTTCGGTACTGGAGATTGAACTCAGGGGCATTCTACCTTCGAGCTATACCCCCAGCCCTATTTTTTATTCTTTATTTTGAAACCGAGTCTCACCAAGTTGCAGAGTGCCTCAGTAGGTAGCTGAGGCTGGCCGTGAACCCGGATCCTCTGGTCTCAGCCTCCCGAATGCTGGGATTACAAGCATGCGCCACCACGCCAGGCTCCTTTCCTTTTTCTTCTTCTAGCTTCCGCATATGAACATCAGTCTGGCTGATCTCACGTAGCATGATGTTCTCTAGTTCCATCTATTCCTGCAAATGACATAATTCATTCTTCTTTATGACTGAGCAAAACTCTATTACTGCTACTGTTTCTTGAGATCTGATAAAGGATAAAAATCAAAGAAAATTCTCTGATAATTTCAAATGATACATGATGCAAAGGGGCAGAAAATCAGGTTCATTCATCTTGACAGCTGGTTTGATAGTGTAAGCTGACTACATTGCTTAATATTTAGACACAATCTCCTTCTGGTGTCGTGATAACTTCACAAAGCAGTTAAATGTTAGCTGCTTAATGTGGCTTTAATGAAAAAAATAGCCTGATTCCCCTCCTCCTCCTCCTCTTTCTCCTCCTCCTCCTCCTCCTCCTCCTCCTCCTCCTCCTCCTCCTCCTCCCTCTTCTGTTTGAGAGAACTCTTAATTTGGGAATTCTCCAGAGCACCTTTCTGAGGTTCTGTCATTACCTCTACAGCATATATCACAATTGGACTATAGAAGGATGTTTCTGGGACCAGATCAAACTTGACGTTAACATTAATGCTGAATGAATATAATACAATTTTCATCCATAGATACTCGTGACTATGCTTGGCCATTTCATTTTTCCTAATTATGATAACTAGTCTAACTAGTCTTCATTTACTTTTTCTGAAAATATGTCGTCTGTAAAGTCTAGCCTGGGTTCTGGACTTAGCATCTAGGGATAGGCTGACAGCTTTGCATGACAGACTCTCGGAAGCTCCTCTTGTGAATTTCACCTTGTGCACTATGAAACCAGGCGGACATTGAGAACTGCCTCACTGAACCTCGTGTTTGAATAATGTTTCCTTTGATTTCATGTAGATCCCAATATTCTTAAAGTTTAATAGAATATAAAATAAACTACTATGAATAAGTTCAATAAAGTCAATGTTCACATATATAATGGCATATATATGGTGATTTTATATTTCAGTAAAACATATTATTGATTTAGCTGAAAGGGAGATGAAGGCATACAAACTCCTGCTCAGGTTATGTCAGAATAATTAATGAGCTACAGTTAGTACATTGGAGACATCCATTTATGATGTCTTATATATCATCCTAGTATGAATCACCGTTTTGAAAATAGGTGTTCCTTATAAACCAAGATGCATATATTTTAAAATACAAACGTCAAACTCTGGCCTCTGTGCAAGTTGAGATGCTTAAGCAATTAATGGTGCTTCGCAAAACCGAAAACTACCTTTGAAGGATTTATAAAAGTTTTTAACATTTTGGGAAAAGTCTTTCCAGACCTAGAGCAGTCAGATGTTTGTCTGTGTTACTAAAATCTGAGACACAGTAAAGCTCTATTTAGCCTTAGAAGTTCTGACCCTGTGTTACCTAGAGCCACACAGTCCTCTCTGCAGCCTTCCGGGGTGGGTGCTGGGTTGGAGCCTCCCCTCCCCCATAGCTCAGCGGGGAGGCAGCACTCTGTTCAGAAGCATTCTGGGCCTCTCTTTGCTCAACCTACAGAGAAGTGGGGCATCCGGGAGGGATGGGATAGGTGATTCCAGCCGAGCTGACAGTGCTGTAGCAATCTATTGCTTCCCCGGGGGCATTTTCAATTTCCTTTCAGTGCTCTTATTACTCTCCCAGCAGGCGCCCCATTCCCAGTTCCTCAGCCTGGAGCCTCCACTCCTTCATTTGTCTTTCCTTTCCTTGCTCACTTAACAAAGAAATGGAAAATGTCCTAAAGTGGCTTGTGGTTTTACACTCTTACTCGTCAGTTCATCTCTCTGTTAGGTAGCTAGACAGACAGGAGCGGGTGGGTGAAATTGTGAGGAGCCTCAGGGAGAAAGGTAAGCAGGACCTTAGGAATGGGAATACAGGAATCCCCACATGCTGGAGCCGCATAACCTGGTTAGAAAACTCCAAGGAGTTGCATCTCCCCGATAATACTGAGAAGCTTTTCATATCTCTATTGGCCATTTATATTTCTTCTTTTATGAATTGTCTATTTAGTTGACTTGCCCATTTCTTGGTTATTTTTTTTTTAATGTTAAATCTTCTAAGTTCTTTGTATATCCTAGGTATTAGTGCTCTATCAGAGGAATGGCTGATAAAAATCTTCTATTCTGTAGGCTCTCTCATTAGACTCTTGATGATTTCATAAATGGCAACCATCAAGAAGGCAAACAATAAGAAATGCAGGTGAGAACATGAGAAAGCAGGAACTTTTAAACACTGTTGGTGGGATTGTAAATTAGTGCAGCCACTATGGGGATCAGTGTGGAGATGCCTCAGAAAACTGGGAATGTATCTACCATAAGATCCAGCTACGCCACTCCTAGGTATCTTTCTAAAGGGACTGAAGTAAAAATATTATAGTAATACAGGCATATCCTTGTTTACAGCAGTACAACTCATAATAGCCAAATGATGCAATCAGCCTGGGTATCTATCAACAGATGAATGGACAAAATTATGGGGTATGCACACAATTGAATTCTACTCAGCAGTTGAGAAGAACCAAATTATGTAATTTGCAGGACCTGGATAACTTTACGTAAAGTGAGATTAGCCAATCACAAAAGGTAAAAGGTCAGATGTTTTCTCTCATATGTGGAAGCTACTGAGTAATCTAGACACAAGGGGGACTTTAGCTAAAGGAGGAGACACCCCAGCGGAGCCAGGGAGATTGTCTGTGGGAAGGAGGGGGAGAGGGAGAATCAATGAAGGGAGCACTTCTGTGGAAATTACCAGTACCAACCTCAGTATCATGTATGGGGAAGGAGAGGAGGGTGGGAGGAGCCGGTGTGTATGTGTGTGTGTGGGGGGGGCTCGCCAAGTGCTGTGTGCATGTATGTCCATATCATTATTAATTACATTATGATGTGAAACTATAATATACCAAGAAAAGTAGATTCACTTAGATCCCCATGGGAAAGTTTCCAACACGGTGAAAACGTCGAGGTTTCAGTATGCATGGCAGGAAAGGGGATAGGATAGTGCCTCAAGTGCCTGTACATGAAGTAGAAAGCTTTCTAGGCTGAATAAAGCTCGCCGAGTAGAAGCCTCAACACTGCTGTCCACTCTCGGGAGCAGACCGTCTCTCTGGTGGGTTCCATGCTGTTTTCTACCCATGGGAAAGTGGTAAGTCCTTTCCCGACCTTTTCTTGGAATGCACATGACCGTTTTCTCTGGCATGTGAGCCCTCTTTCGAATGGCCTTCTCTTGTACTCTGCCTCCACTTCTCTAAATGAAGCTCTTATGCTCCGTATTTGTGTTTTCCACTTGAAATGTTTCTCTCAGAAAAAAGCAAGAATTGAGAAAGTAAAAACTACTCTATAACAATTTACTTCTTGGAGAGATTATGGCTCACCTAGCATCTCTATGGACAAAGACTGTTCTAAAGGAGTTGTACCTCAAATCTAGCAAAGTCTTAGAGGACTTTAAAGCTAACTCTCCTGAGCTGTGTGTATGGGATTTCTTCACGGTATGTGTTGGCAACCGCAGTTTTCTTGTATAATTTTTATTAAGGTATTTTGAAAAGTTTCCCCCACAATTAGACCAATAGGTAGATATCAATCACAATCACCAACAAACAATCCAACTCTTTAGAGTATAAAATAGGAGAATATCAGATTTTGGCAGCTAGCTGGTAACACTCCTGGTAACAAAAAGCTAGTACACACACACACACACACACACACACACACACACTTCTTAAAATAGTAAATTCACGCTGGAATTCTCATATTATTTAAACATTTTTGGAGGTCATAATCATCCCCAGAGCAATAAAACTGAAAAGGTACATTGTTAATATATGTTGTGTTAAAAATACCTTTTATTTTTAATGATAATTTTATCTTTTAATTTTAGCTCAGAAGTTCTGCAAATATCTGAAACGCATTGCTCACCACCTGTCTTACACACCCCTGTCAAACTGCGCAGGCAGCTATTGTCATCACTGTTAGGACCGGTGTGGCTTTTCCATGTGCGGTTGGAGTTTAGAATTGCTGCTTTTTTTTTAACTACCTTCCTTTGGATAATGTCTACCATTTCTGGAAGGGAAGGATGACAATAGTCATATTGAATTTATGGTTCAATTTTATCTCCTTTCCTTTTAAGGTTATTGTTACCAATAGTGCAAAATATCTGAAGCAGAAGGAAACTTCAAATCCAGAAAAATAAATGCTGTGTTAGGGAGCACTGGAGTTATGACTTGTCTCCAAAGAAAAAGTTCAAGTTCTTAAGACGCAAGCTTTGTGAGGCTCTAAGGAGGTGCCTTCCTTTCACAGGTGTTGAGTGATGTCTGAGGAAATGACAATACTTGTGTGGACTATCTACTCTGTACACAGTTGGCGTCTTAGTCCATCTCCTGTGTTATAACTGAATACTCAAATCTGGGAATAAAAGTACTCAGCTCAAAGTTCTGGAAGCTGCACAGTCCAGGATCCGGAGCCACATCTGTTCTCTGAGACTTGCGGGTGGGGATTCTTAGGATCTCAAGTTAGCACAGGAGATCACACGGCAAAAGAGACACATATAAGAGACAGAGCCAAACTGGCTTTTAAACACACCTACTCTTAAGATAACCCATTAGTCAGTGAATCCATTAATCCACAGATGAATTAATCCATCCATCTAGCCTCATGACCTGATCACATTTTAAAGGTCCCATGGTCCCACCTCTTTTTATTTATACTGGGGGCTAAACCCAGGGACATACTACCTCTAAGCTATACCACCAACCCTTCTTATTTTGAAACAGGGTCTTGCTAAGTTGCCAAGGGTCTTTCTAAGTTGCTGAGGCTGGCTTTGAACCCATGATCTTCCTGTCTCAGCCTCCAAGTACTGGGATTTTATGTGTACGCCATTGTGCCCGGCTGGTTCCATCTCCTAAAATATCACTATCGAAATTAAATGTCAACATGAGTTTTGACAAAGTCATTTAAACCACAGCACCTGGTATTGTTTCCCAAGTTGGTGAGATTTTGAAACATTAAAGTCTGGAGCCGCCGTTAGCACGAGGAATGAACACAGCTTTCACAGTGGAAGCCCTGAGGGCTCCACACGTGGTGCATTCTCCAAGGAGCTTGCCTCTGGTTCTCAGTGGCATGGTGAGATAAGTCAGTCCTGGGGCCCAGGCCCCTCTTCTTCTCTGGAGGAGTCTTCTGTCTTCTTCATGAGAGCCGGTGCCAAGCAGTCTGCCCAGTGGTCCAGGAAGGAGCGTGGACCTCCAGGAATGAAACTGAGCACAGAAGCCCTATCAACTTGGTAAAATGCTTGAAAATATTTCTGGTGGTGACAGTGACTTTAGTAGAGTCCACAAGTCTACCGGCTGCCTGTGATATATACGTCAGCCTCTGCTCCAGGCTCTAAGGGGGCTTAATCATAAGACCAAGATAGCTCCGGTTCTGAACCAACTTATGTTTTATAGAAGGAGACAGGCTAGAGGCTGGGAGCCGAATAATGAGATAATGAGAGAAAGAGGAGTAGAGCCATAAAGATATATCTGATCCATCTTTGTTTCTATCATTGAGTGCCATAGAATGGGTACTTTGTAAATACTAGAAGGTGCACTGAGCTCATGGTTATGGAGCCAGGAAGGCCCACGAGCAGGGCACCCGCATCAGGTGAGAGCCTTCTTCTTTCATCATAACATGGCAGAAGGTGTCACATGGCAAGTCAGGCATGTGTGCTGTGCTGGCTCAGATCTCTTCCTGTTCTTATAATGCACTGATATCACAATGGACCATCTCGTGTTTGATTTCATCCTGTTTGCCTCTTCCCTTCTAAATACCACTAGCACACGAATGTGAGCATCAAGCTTCCAACACAGGGACTCTGGGGAGACACAGTCAAACCACAGTGAGACACTGAATAGGATTCCACAGGTAAAGTGATTCAAAAAGGTCTCTGAAGGGGCGGATCTCATTGCTTAGGATGAGAAGTGCCCAGCTGTGGGAAGAACCAGAGGAGAAGTGTTCTGGGCTTATGAAACAGCAGCGGCAAAGCCTTTGCACTCGGGGAATGACCTGATTCAGGTCGCAGTGAAGAGACTGTGCATCTCTCAGCTTCTGTACCTTTCCTTTAAAGGTTTGCTCTTGTGGGAAGTCATTGGTCTCATCCACTCTTGAGTTTGACATTAGGTAGGATAAGTAGGAGGACTGATTTCCCAACGCTATATCCTGGACTGGATAAACAGAGTACAGTTTTCTATTTTGTTGTTTGATTTTATTTTTTCCCTCTTGGAGCTGTTGTTCAACCAGAAACAAAACATGGCTTTAATGTTAATAGCTGATTAATAATAAATACACAACTGAGCCTGCTTTTTCTTGTTTTGCCTCTGTTCTGTAGGCTTCTATAGGCTTATTTTAAAAGCAGTTATGAAATACAAATGCACATGTCACTGGAAATCACACTTTTGAAGGGATATAATCCTTCTCCCCCAAAAGTCTATGAATTGAATCTCTTTTATTACACAGAAGCCATTGTGCTCACTTTGTTGTTCTTCAATAAGTTCTGAATAATTTTCAAAATAAGGTGGCATTTAATCTTTTTGATAAAGATAGCAAATGCACTGCTTTGAATTTCAAAGCGTGACAGCGTTATTACTCAGACAGGATTCATTCTTTTTTGAAATAACAGTGTTCTCTTCCTTTTTCCTAAATGGTTGCAACTGAAATATGTTACTTTGACAATAACATAGTTAAGAATATTAAAACTTTAGAAAATATTACCTAATATGCTAAAGGGAAATTTGTGCCCAGACTTAAATTAGAACAAGTCTATGATAAGCTTATTGTAGAGTCTTATTATTTATAATAAATGGGTATTAATAATTTTGCTAATGTGATGGAATTTACTATTCAGTGACCATGTTTTGCCATGCAGACTGAATAGCAAAGGGTGAGGGTACAGAAACAAAGGGCTATGCTATAAAATATGGGCAGCGTTCGAGTAATACATTTTCAGAACGCGACTTGTCAGAAGTGGCTTATCTCTCCTGTGCCCAGAGGATCGAAATCAGGCTTAATGCATGGGCCCAGGAAACACACAGAAGGGAACACTTCTTGGCACGAGTTTGCTTAATGTTGTTTGGACTCAGGGTGACAGATATGGAGAATCTACATAAAACTAGCCGGCTGCAGGAAGAGTCGATGCAAACAGCAGGCACAGTTTTCTCCTCTTCTGCTTCAAGGTCTGGCTGCAGAAGGACAGAGGCAGAGGCAGGAGAATTAGATGACGGCAGTAGTGCAGTCAAGATGGCAGGAGATCTGGACCAGCTTCTGTGGCACGTGGTGGAGACATTAGTTTATCCTTAAATTTCTTCCCAAGAGTCTCAATTTCTTCGTCCCCCAATTCCTCAGACACTTGGCAACTCATTACAACAATCCTCCTGAAACCGCCTCCCCTAAAGGGCCCCACGCCCTCAGCCCCTCCGGAGCTTGTGCACTAGGCACTGGACCTCTCCTTCTCGCCCCCATTCACCTCCTTTGCCCAGCCCTCGCCGTGGCTCTAATGGGACACCTCCATACTCCTCTTCTTGACTTCCGTCAGACTCTGCCTGACTTCCATCATTTTCCTCGAGAGCCTGAGGAGCAGGTGTCCAGCTGTTTCCCGATTCTTCCTCTTTAGACATCAAAGTGAATTTAGGCTAATTCCAAATTGAGGGTAATTCCCCCAGCTTAAAATCTGTTTCCTCTGGAGGATGCCTGCCAGCCAGTCACTTTTTTTTTCTTTTTGGTACTGGTGATTGAACCCAGGGTCATTCTACCTGCGGGCTATGTTCCAGTCCTATTTTTATTCTTTAGTTTGAAACAGGGTCTCACTAAGTAATTGAGGCTTGCTGCAAACCTGGATCCTCCAGTCTCAGCCTCCCAAGTACTGGGATTACAAGCATGCGCGGTGGACCATCATGCCCTTATAAAGTTATTTTATTTTATTTTTTTACTTCAACATCACAGTAGTTCCCTGGTCAACAGGCACTATCAATTCTTTGGCATAAATATAGTTTTATGTATGTGTGTGTGTGGTACTGGGGATTGAACCAAGGAAGTTTCTACCTCTGAGCTATACCCCTAGCCCTATTCTATTTTGAAACAGGGTCTCACTAAACTTCTGAGGCTGGCCTCAAACCTGCAATTCTCCTGTGTCAGCCTCCCATTTACTGACTTTGCAAGCATGGGCCACGGTGCCTGGGCAGTCATTGGCATCTTACCATCCTCCTTCCATTCTGTCCCCTGGTGTCCCCAACACACAGCCAGCAGACCTTTTTCTCCCTACCAGACAGATGAATCTCCTTCTTCCTGTGGTTTAAAATTTTCCTCTGAGTCTCATTTTTCACCCTAGTTGTGATTAGGATGAAGTTCAAGCTTGGCATGCCATAGAACCCTTTACATTTAACCCCTTCCCCTCACAACCCAAGTTCAAGTCAGTAAACATTATTAGACACCTCGTGTATGACAGACGCTGGGGAAATAAAAACTCCACTGGCAGTCTGAAGGGGAAGATAAATAAACCTCCAGACATGTTGACCTTCTGTTCCCAAAGGAGGCTGAGCCTGGGGCTTGTATTCTGATTTTTCTTCCTAGAATTTCCTGTCTTCCTCTTTTACACGGCAAGTTCCTCTTCAGCCCTTCAGAGCCCGTGGGTGGCTGTCTCCTCTGAGAAGGTCTTCTTGCTTCTGCAGAGGGTCACTCACTCCTTTCTTCATGGCTCCCAGAACCTGCGTGGGGATTGCCATCACCTTGCGCTCTTGGAGGCTACGCTGTCTCTTCTGTCCGCATTCTTTGCCTGGTCCTCTGTAGATGCCTAATTTCTGCTCTGTGAAGAAACAAGTTTCTCCTTTGGTTCAAGGTCTCCTTTAGAAATATGCATTCTTCCCAGAGGGGAAAACTCATCGGTCATCAGCACACCCAGATATGCAATTATCTGATGGAAGTCTTAGGAATCAAGCTTGGAGAGAAGTCACTGCTTCCTCTTTCCTGCCTCCTTCCCTTCCTTCTCTCCTTTTACCACTTCCCCAGTACAGAGAAGAGGACGTGGAAAAGACTAGTATTTGGGAGGCTGGGGATGGTGGCTTGGAGGCCATGGCGGGCTGCCTGGGGGAAGCTCCGAGGGAAGGAAGGAAGCTGTGAGGCTATTGTTGAGTTAGGAATTCAAATAACTCTCGACAAAAGAGAGGTAAGCCTGAATAAAGGAGCTGCAGGTAGAAAAGAAAAATTGCAGCTTAAAAATTCAAGGAATGAACATTGAACTCTTTGTATATAATTAAAAATTCTACCCCTTAGAACACAATTACAAAAACAAATTGCACCTGAAATTTCTGTGTCTAATTATGTGATTTAATGCAGCAGATTAAAACAGATCACTACTCATTTTTATTCATGTGTCAAACATTAACCCCCTCAATGGTTTTTTCAGGGTCCATTCTTATTGTTGCTGAGAAATAATTAAGGCTTTTATAATTAACTTTCCTATGACTCAAAAACTCTGAGTAATGTGAGCACCTGCTGATATATGAGACACAAAATAATATAGTGTCATTAAAAATCCTGCCAATTTAAATTAGTTTGATAATTAATGGTAAATTTCCTCAGAAGAAAATTTCTGGAATCATAGTGGGGAAAACTAAGTACAACTCAGAAACTGCTAAAGTTTCATTTAGGGTCTTATTTAAAAGATGTTCATGACTCAAATAGGCTATTTATTGTGATGTGAATTGGCATATAAAGTAAAATTCCTATGTAATATTTAAAGAGACAATACCTAGCTCTAAATTGGAGAATCTTGGAGAGGCAAGTGCAGCCTTTGTCTCCCTGATAGCCATGCTGAGGGAATCCTAATGGAATCAGAACCTCTAAGGATTGAGAAGGACACGGGGGCGGGGGGGGGGGGTTCTTCCCTTCACTCCCTTCCAATGTAGGTATCATTCAAACAGGATTTCAGTAATTCTCTTAGGTTTTCACTAATTTGGACCAGGCAGGATATATTGCCTTGTTTAATTCAACATTTTTCAATTAGATTTTTCTCAAAGTCAAGATGCTGAAGTCTAGGCTTCATGGTCATAACTTCCAATCATATCAGCGAGGAGAAGACTATACTGGTCCTAACTAGGCTCATCATTTGATGGGTGCACGTTTGGTCCTCTGTATCCATGGGTTCTGCATCCTTGGATTAAATCAACTGTGGATTAAAACTATTTGAAGGAAAAATGTGTCTTGATTAAACACGTATAGACTTTTTTTGGTTGCTGTTTGTTAAAAATACAGTGTAACAACAAAGTGATATATATATATATATATATATATATATATATATATATATATATATATATATATACACACACACACAGTAGAATTTTGCTCAGCCATAAAAAAGAACAAATTCATGTCATCTGCAGGAAAATGGATGGAACCAGACAATGTTATGTGCTAAGTGAGATCAGACACTCTCAGAAAATCGAGGGTTGAATGTTTTCTTTCATATGTGAAAGCTGGAGAGAAAAAAGGAAACAAAACTGACTTTAGATATTGAGGAGAGAGACCAGTAGACTAGTGGGAGGGGGTTAGGGGAGGGGGCTCAGAGGGGAAACAGGAACTGATGAAGAAAACAGTTCAGATAATGCAATGTTTATGTATGAAGGTATCAATCCAATGCCACTAATATGTTAAAGGAGGAGTAGGTAGAAGGGTGGGATCCAGAGGAAAACTCTCCAAGTCCTGTGTGCGTGTATGCCTATATCACTTTGAACTTTGCTATGATGCATACTCACAATACACCAACAAAAGCATTTAAACATTAAAAAAATTAAAAATTTAAAAATATTTGTCATTCAGTGCATTTTTCCCTAAGCCGTTTCCTTAACACAAATTTATCCAGAATTTACTAAAGATAAAATGGATAGAATTATGAAAGCCTTAGTGTGACAGTTGTTTGCATCACACTCGCCTTATATGAAGTATTATAAGTAATCCAGAGATGACTCAGAGTATACAAGGAGAATGTGTGTAGCTTATACGCACATGCTGAGCTATTTTATATGAAGGACTTGAATATCCTCAAGGTTTGTCATCCTCAGATGTCCTGGATCAATCCGGGAGGGGTACTGAGACATGGCTGTATTGTCTTATGAAGTAGTTGAGGTCAACTGGTGGACACTGAGAAGTTACTAAATAGAGTTACTGGGAAGCAGAAGGTTTGAGTTCTGGCTTCAGCTCTGTTACTCATCAGCTGAAAGACTTTGAGCAGCATCAACATTGAACCTCTTTCTCATCCTTAAAGATGATGCTTGCTTTCATGAGTAATGCCTAAATTTGGGTGGCATTTTACTGCTTTAAAAAATAGTGTAAGTTGGGACCAAATTTATATTTTTTTCTAGAAACTGGAAGTACCTATCTTGTAAATATTATGGGTATATGATTTATAGTTCTTTGTGGTAGAGGTAAAATATTTACGAGATGACTCTGAGGCACAAAGCCATATATGTGGAATAAGCTGTTTCAGAAAGAAATGAACTCCCCACTCGGGGAGGTGATGGATGGCCAAGGTACTCTGCATCCAGATACTGATGCTGTGGAAGAGTATCAGACTGGTGGGAGAGGAGATGGGCAGGAGAGATTCCTAGATAGCTCGAGAGTCTGTGGAGTAGCTCTGAAAACTACACAGTGTTAGACACACTAAGGTTAGGAAAGAGAAGATATAAAAGGAAGTCTTCTATTAAACAAGCTCATCCACCGGAAATGCTACTAAGGGAACTTACCCCGTTTGTAATTCTGGACAAAATTATTTTAAGTGCTATGTTGGGGATGTAGCTGCATATTTTCATTTTTATTACTTTGAATTCACTTTTGAAGGTAATCAGTCATCTAAATGCTTCCTTCATATGCCTTTCTTATGCTCTCCATTCTCCTGTGTTTACCATCTTTTGGACGCTTTGGTCATTTAGGTATGAATGGGAAACTTTGGTTATTTAGGTATAAATGGGAAAATGTCAGTCTTCTCAAAGGCCAAAGCAAACCGCTATATGAAAATCTTTGAAGATATGACCTTAGCTAAGCTGTTCTCTTTGGATTATTTAACAAAGGGTTAATAAAAAAAAAGCTAAACCCCATTGTAATTCAAATAAAGATATTATTTTTGAAAAGCTAGAGAACTAAAAAAGATTCTGGAAGAATTGACATTTTTTTTTTTTTTCAAAATAAGGGATATGACAAAAGGCATACTTTTCATAGCCACAAATGGAACCTGGTTTCTTTATTGTCCAGTGAGACTTTGTGCAAAGTTTATTCTGGAGAGGTAGGTGGGGCTATGTTCACCCATCTCGTTTTTGCTAGCATATGTGGAAGGATTAGTTATGGTTCTATGCCAAAAGGGAGCCACTTGTTGGCTCTGAATAGCAGCTAGGGAAAAAAAGGAAACCATAGGCAGGTACTCTAGGCAGACACTCTAGCACTTTGCAAATACTCGTTGAGAAGCCAGCGCCTATCCAGTGCCTGGTCTGTGCCAGGCTCTGTGGCATTGTAGTGAAGCTTTGTAATGATTTTGAACACTTACATGTTGGCTACATGAATGGTGTATGTTTTGCTGTGATAAGGACATGGACTGTCTCCCTCTTGCTCTCAAGAATGTGACATTATGCCTTATCAGACCCCGTATGTCAACTACTGACTTCAACTACTGGAGTCCAAAGTACTTACACACCCAAGAGTTTGACAGACACTTTGAGAGCTTATGCTGCACACTGAAGACACTCACGGCCTGGCCCGAGAACCTTTGAGCTAACAAAGGTAGCTAACATTGAGAGATGTTACACGGAGTCATAGATCTCTGCGACATTGGGCGCTATCTCTTCTGAGAACCACTTGTATAAAGGTGCACCTCAAACTTTCATCAGACGTTACTTTCCACAGAGGTCTTCTTCCATCTTAATTGAGAACCTTGACGTTAATTGGTTTGAATATGACTTACTCTGGGCTGGTTAATGCACCTTATCTGTCAAGTATCCGATCCTTTCTCTGCATCTACAGGTTCCACATCTATGAATTCAACCAAGCACAGATTGAAATGAATAAAAATATTGCATATGTACTGAATATCCAAGGACCTTTTTCTTGTCATTATTCCTTCAACAATCCAGTGTAACAGCCATTTACATAGTCTCAATTATTGTTAGTAATCTAGAGATGACTTAAGGTATTCAGTAGGAAATGCACAGATCATATGTAAGTACGATGGCATTTTGTACAAGCAACTTGAGCATCTGTGAATTTTAGTGTCTTAGTGGAGTCCTGGAACCAATCTACTCCTACTCCCCAGGACACTGAGGGATGACTGCATCCCCTATGATATATTTTTTTTTAGTATTCTCCTGCTTTTTTAAGCATTATGAACAAAAAGAAAAAAAAATTTGAATCACAATAGACTGTGTTTTCTGAAATCACACCATGATCATCTCCTTATTTCAGTCATACAAACAACTTGGGGTCTTTACATAGGTTACATAATTTGGGCCTTATAATAATATTTATTATCCCTGTCCTGGAAGGAATTTTGTGTAAGAAAACACTGACATTTTTGTACTATTTTGAAAACCAGTAGTCAGAATGTTGGATGAAAATTCCTGGGAGTTGTATTCGATTTGGATCATCTTAATACAAGGAGAAGGGAGACAGAGATACAGCTTTTCTGTCCCTATAGCTCTAGGGCTGGTGGCCTGGTGTGACCTGCCTAGACCCCTGCTTCATCCTCCACTGGTGGCAATGAGTGCTGGACAGAGGAGGACTGACTGGTCAAGATTGTCCAGTGCCGTTTGTCTGTGGCTCAATGCTTCATTTTAACCCAACATAAGTTGGAAGGCTGAAGAATAAAATCCTCCACAAAAGGTATTTTCTTTTGACCTAAATAGTCCTGTCACCATCCTTCTCCCAAGTGGCGCTGATGGCCTTTCCCTGTCTGCTCTCCACCTGGACATGTCAGGAAGGCAGGAGCTGCAAAGCAAACAGGTGTCAGTTACTTTCAAAGTGCAAAAAGACCAATGCTCAATTGGTCTGCTAGAAAATTCTCAGGTACTTTCTGAGATGGCCTTAGCTTGACTCAAATCCAACCATGCGCTGAGCCCAAATAGCTCAGAACCAGGCAAAAATCACAACCAGGAAATATTATTATCACGTGACCCCCAAAATTCTGCTCCAAAATAGGAAGGAGCAGAATTTCTGCTATAAAAGTCAAGTCCTGCTCCAGGCATGTGTGGTTGTGTAGCTTGTAATCCCACGACTCAGAAGCCTGAGATACGAGGATCGCAGGTTCAAGACCAGCTTCAGCAACTTAGTGAGACCTCTCAGCAACCTAGCAAGACTCTATTTCAACAAAAAATAAAAAGGGCTGGGGGTATAGCTCAGAAGTAGAATGCTTCTGGGTTTAATCCTCAGTACCACACACATGCACACACACAAATGTCAGGCTTGAAAATGCACAGTAAAAAGACTCTCAAGGTTTAAAAATTATCTTTTATTCTTCCTTTTTAGTAGGAAACAGTGATGTGTACTGAGGAACACATGGCTTTTGCATGTGAGTCAGGGCGGCAATAGCAGGCTCCCTGGGTCCAAAGCCAGGAGTGGGAAATATTTGTGAGAAGCAGCAGAACAAAAGAGTGGGGTTAAACTCACGATGTTGTCACCTCCCCAGGGCTCAAGGAATAGGGATGCGGTGTGAAGTATGGCCCATGGATTCCTAGTGAAGAAGAAGAGACCAAGCAAAACGGTCACAGAATAAAGTATCCCTGCTGAACTCAGAGAACTTCCCACATGTATTAGGAAGAACGCATGGATATGTGAGGAAGACAGCCCAGAAGGCTGGCCTTTGGAAGTGCGGGGGATGCATGATAATACTGTGTGGCCGGCAGGATTCAAGGATGAATGGAAGGCAGCAGACAGCAAAGTAATAGATCTGAGTCCTGAACGTAGATGGGCCGAGGAGGGACAAGTGTAAGCATTTGCAAGAGGAGATTTCCTGGAAATTGGCTGCCAGGCAAGTGTGTGTGGAGAGAGATAAAGGATGAGGGTGATTCCAAGGGAAGAACGTCTGCCTTCGCTTTCTCACTACTATATCCCAGTAACCTGACACAACTTAGAGGAAGGAAGATTTATTTGCCTGCAGGTTTTTGGAGATCCCAGAGCGCAGTCCATGAGAGGCCAGGATGCAGACCTAGAGCTCAGAGCATGGAGGTGGGAAGCAGAGAGAGAGAGGGAGCAGAGCACAAGGGCTGTGCACCTCACCTCCTGGAGGCGAGCAGCAGAGGGCAAGCAAGGGAATCAGAGGTGTTTAATCCCCAAGGCCATGCCCTCAGGACCCACCCCCAGCCACATCCTACTGCATGCATTAGATTACATGGTGATTTACCCGAGATGAGATTACAGCTCCATGACTTAAGTTATTCAGTAGTCATCCTATAGCTGATCATACTGTTGTTACAACGTCCTAAGGTGGAGAGAAAGTAGGGAGTAACACTAGCACAGCAGGAAAACAGGGCACCGGGGAGCAGCCGCCTGTGGCCAGAGCACTGTGCGTGCAGAGGCATGCGCTCACATGGGGAGAGGGAGAGAAGCAGACTCTTCCTGATGGAATCACCTCCCAAAGCTCTCATCTCCGAAACCGTCACCCTGAGGGCAGAGGGTTCAACGTATGCCTCAGGAGTGACACAACCGTTCAGCCCTTGTCTGTACCTAACTGTTCAGAGGCACGAGGCTCCTCGAAATCTCCCCACTTTGCGTCTGCTCTTGCTCAGAGGATCATATTCTTTATGTATCTTGCTTTGGCTGGATACATCTTTTGTTTTTTGTTTTGCCTTTTATCTCAACTTAACCACTGCAAATTTGAGAGCTGATCATTTTTTACTCTGCTGGTGGCCCAGTACATGTGATTTCCGGTGCTGGTTCTTCCACTGGGCCTAGGACAGAGGAGGAGTCTTAAACTTACAGCATTTCATCCTGTCTCCAAAATGGAAATGATGTAACTGCTCTCCAGGATTCTGGAACTTCTGCTATCAACATATTGTCTCTCTGAGAATTCTACGTAAGAAAAATTCCTTTTTTGACATAGTGTCTGACTGCTTAAGTTCAGCGAGGTTGAGATAAATCGCCATATTTCCTTTTTCTCCAAACAACTAATGACTTTATGTCTTTTTTTTTTTTTTCAGAAAGCTTTAAGGAAGTATCATGGGGACTATTTTGGATTTCTCTTATCTGCAAGCTGATTTTCTTATTCTGCTTCATTGTTTGTTATGGTTCCAGGGCAGATGCCCCTTGGGGATGGGGGCGAGGGGGGCACGTTCCTTGGGGAACAGGTTAAGTGGCTCCTTCTGGCCCGTGGATCGTGGGGTGCCACCAAGTCTGTGCGACATCAGCCCCCTCTGAGCCCACACTGTGGAACTGGGCTGGTTGTGGAGAAGTGAGGGTGCCCCATATTACACAGCCTCCACCAGAACCACCCTTCAGCCACGTCAAAATAAGTAAAACGGCAGGCGGGTGTACTGAGGCAGAGGAGAGTCCGAGTTTATTGACCATGGGCCTGTTTTGACCTTGGGTAGCCTGGAGTGTGTCTTGGAGTTTCTGTGTACCCAGAGCAGAGACAGAGAGGCTGATGTTGAACCACTCTGTGAGCGCCCAGGCCTTGCCATGCGTGTGTGGTGATCCCAGCATCCAGGCCTACAGGGCAGATGAAATGGAACCACCTGCAGGGCCTCCCGTGCCAGCGACTGAGAAGGACGTCAGGCTCGACAGAGACAAGCTGGAGCTGAGGGCTCAGGGACCAGGTTCAGTAGCAGAGGTGAGCAGGGCCATGCCCGCTGGCTCACAGGTGCCCCGAGCTCGTGCACCCCACACCAGCCAGGTGGGGTCCTGGCCGACGTGGGAGGAGCAGAAGGTGAAAGAAGGCTTGAGGAGGAAGGAGATACTGCTGCAGTGTGAGCCGGCAGGTTTTGAAGGCCTTCCCCTCCCTGCCCATCCAGGGGGTCGATGGGGTGGGAGACCCAGGATGGGAAGACCAATCGAAGAAAAGAAATGAGGCAGATTCCTTCGCTCACCTGAATGGGACTGAGTGGAGTTTCAGTCCAGTCGCTGAAGGGTGGCGGATGAAGCTGGCCGTCTGCCTTTCCCATTCAGTTGCAGGCTTCTTCTGACCTCTTTTCTCTGCCACATCCCTTGGGTGGGTGGCTAGAACCCTTCATGGTCAGGGAGATGGAGCATTTCCATTGCCCCTGGGACCAGCGGTGCACCTTAGTGACGGCTTTGGCTGGGGACAGACTCTGAAAGCTCAGGTACAATTCTGCAGCCCCATGACCCGCACTTCATGAAGAACTGAATCTGCAGGAATTATTATTTTTGGACAAATAGTTGAACATGAAATGAGAGAAAGAGGTAGCTCTCATGTGTGCTGGTCTCTATTTTGGACATACAGACGATCACAAATATTCACACTTAGATTTTCCCTGGTGGAAACGGCGAAGGGTAACAGATCCTTTATCAATCTACCACTAAGGAATCCATCTGGCAATAGATCAGGCAATAAACAACTGATCTTGATTTTTGCCCAATGAATTTAATTCAGAAAGCCCTTAGAATTTAGGCCATTTTTTTTTAAAATCCTAGAATATAACTAATAAAAGTGTGTCTTCATTTGCTTTTGCAACTACTAGGCCAGGAAATGGCACTTGCAATCTCATGCTGAGGAAAGACACCATAATGGGAGAACACAGAGCAGAAGCTGGAGACAGGAGAGGAGGGGAAGAAGCTAGCTCATAAAATTCCCTGCATGGCCATAATTTACGTGGCTTAGCCTAGTGTGCTCAAAAGAAAAAGAATAACTCTCTTTCTCTTCTACCCATGAGGAAAAACAGATGCCGTCTGTGTGAGGAGGCGCTTACTCTGCAGGCCTGGAACTGTCACAAAGCCAGACAGTCCAGGAGCAAACTGGAGTTCCGAGACTAGGTCCCCCCGCCCCGGGCCAGGAGCAGTGCAGCCCTGAAGCAGGTGAAGGTTCTTGTCTGAGCCCAGATGGGATGTGAGGGTGCTGGGGAAGGAGAGAGAGGGAGGTGAATGGACGGAGTGAAAGAGCAGGAGGAACAACAGAAGAAGACAGAGGAAGAGAGAAGAAGAGGGAGGAGTGGATATCCATTTCCCCGCTCCCATTGTAAACTGACGCAGTGCAAGAACATCTGGGATAAGGCCTGGAGCCACCAGCATAAGAAGCGAGCGTCCTCCTGGTTCTCACTGCTGGGAATAGAACCCACGCCTTGGCCTTCAACTGCAAGTGGACATCTTGGACAGAAGGAAGAACTTGAGGTGCCTCTCAGCCCCCCTGCAGAGGTCCAGGGGCTGTGTGTGACTGGGACCATTCGTGCCCGTCAATCACAATGATGTGTGTTATGGAACATTCAGAGAGGGGAGAAAGCATCTCGGCTCAGGAACCGACACGCGAGGGTGTTAGAGTTACATCTGAAGCGTGCTTTCCGTCTCCCAAGCCCTTTCTGGAGTTCTCTCGCATTCGTTCCTCACCTTCAGTCCGTGACGTTTTGCAATCCTCCTGCAGTGGTGAGAAAATGCAGGATTTTAGAGTCAACTAACTGCACAGTCACTCACCCTGTCCTTGGCAGAGCCCGGATTCCACTGAGGCTTCCAATTCCACGTGCGTGATGGTCCTTCCCATTACGCCATGCTTCCTCTGACTCATCCATCTGACGCTGATTCAGCAGGGAGCTGGGAGGGTTCTGGGTCCCCGAGAGGCTCCGGAGCAGCACGTGGGTGGGATTGCTCCAGGGGCAATGCTCCCACCTGTCCAGGCAGCAGCCTCTGCTTGGACAGCACACATTGCCCTTTAGCCGAGCAAGAGGCTTATGAGCCTACAATATTTCTTTCTTTCTTCTTTTTTTTTTTTTTTTTGCGGTACCGGGGATTGAACTCAGGGGCATTCTACCTCCGAGCTACACCCCCAGCCCTATTTTTTATTCTTTATTTTGAAACCGAGTCTCACTAAGTTGCGGAGTGCCTCACTAGGTAGCTGAGGCTGGCTGAGAACCCAGATCCTCCGGTCTCAGCCTCCCGAATGCTGGGATTACAAGCGTGCGCCACCACGCTCGGCTGAGCCTACAATATTTCTATGGGAAAGGAGGTTGCAGAACATAGTCTATTTTCTCTGAGCCCCCAGGAAGACGCCCAGCCAATTCGTTTTGGTTTTGCCTGCTATGTACAACTGGAGGGTTATTTGAATCTATGCAGAGAGTAACAATTTCTTCGCAGTGGATGAGCATATTATCTCCCCTTGCTTCTGGGTTGTAACTAGGGTACAAACAAGGTGCCCAGCAGCTAACTGCTTTAGTGAGCTCTTCTCCCCTGTAAGATAGGGCTTCCTGTGATTCTATGTATTAGGAACAATTTAATTGTGTAAGAGGTTTCTGTCTACCTTTCCTGATATATCCCTTCTTCCAAGGAGGACAAAGCTGCGAAAAAGAAAGGGATGTAAGAAGCAGAAGTATTCAAGAGATACCCCAGTATAGGTCCTGGTGTTCGGCAATTCCTCCTCTTCATCCTCTTTCTTCTTCTTTGTAGTACTGGAGATGGAACCCAGGGGCATTCTAACTCTGAGTTACGCCCTCAGTCCAATTTTATTCATTTCAAAATAGGGTCTCACTAAGTTGCAGAGGACCTCACTAAGTTGCTGAGGCTGGCTGCAAACCTATGATCCTCCTGTCTCAGCCTCCCAAGTACTGAGATTATAAGAGTGTGCCACCAAGCCCGGCTATTCCATCTTTCTTTGAAAGGAACCAGGTGTAATTCAAGAGGTTTATTGTACAACATGGTGACCATAGTTAATTTAATCTATTGTATTCTGTGTGTGTGTGTGTGTGTGTGTGTGTGTGTGTGTGTGTGTTTTACTGGCGATTGAACCCAGAGGCATTTTATCTCTAAGCTACAGCCTCAGCTCTTTTCATTTTTTTATTGTGAAGCAAATTCCAGGCGTGTACCTGGCTGCATTGCATTCTTTGTCATTGCTAAAAGACACCGCAAACAAGTGGTAACGGTGTGAGGCAGTACGTGTGTTAATTAGTTTGGTTTAGCTCATCCATGGTGCATACATATTTCAAAATAACATGTACATGATACATATTTGATTCTTACTTGTCAATTAAAATAAAATCAATAAAATGTTACATTAGGATCTATTTAAACATATAAAAGAAAGCTTGGCCTTAGGTCTCAGGGATGTCAATGAAATTCACTCGGTTGACAGTGCTTTTGATTGCTGATTGACTTTTTACACAATGTTTTGTCTGACTCATCAATTCAGATGAAACACCTTCATTGTGTACTGCTGTGGCACCTCAAGTTTTCCTTTCTAATATTTCTCACAGCTTTAATTAAGTGGTTGGATAGTCATTCTTTTTAATTGACTTTTTTTTGTATTGGGGATTGGGGATTGAACCCAGGGGCATTCTACTTCTGTGGTGTACTCCCAGCCCTTTTTATTTTTTAACTTTAAAGTCGGGTCTCCTGAGTTGCTGAGGCTGTCCACAAACCTGCAATCTTCCTGCCTCAATCAGCCAAGTACTGGGGTTGTAGGCATGCACCACTACACCCGGCTTAATTAGCTTTTTCAAAAATACAATTCACAAATTAATTAATGCAGTGCAATAATACACCATAGAGAGAGTCAAAGGGATACTTCCATACATGCACACAGCACTTTGTGTGTGTGTATTTCACGTTTCTTAAGGTCTTTCCTCCATTATTCTGTTGGCTTCCTGGAGGTGTTGCTGGGATCAAGGGTTTCCTACCCCTAGTGGTCTGCTGGCCTCTGGTCCTCACAAAAACTCTATAAAGTATATTTAAAAAAGAATTAACATATTTATTCAATGCTGGAAATTGAACTTAAGGCTTTGTATGCACTCTGTCAACGAGTCATACCCGCATCCCAGAATAAATGTATTCAGTGCCCACTATGCGCTTAACTCAAAGAAAACTGTGTCCATACTAGTACTAGAGGCAGACATGAATAGTACAGGAAAGGGGAACATGGTTCACAAGGAGGACAGACGCATTTTGTGAAAACATCACAGTGGTGATAACCAAGTTTTGGCGGGGTCTCCCTTGTGCGTGATCTCTGATTTTCATGTAGAAGAATGGGTGTGTCAGTGTCTGAGGCGACGTTTGTGCCCTCCTGCATTGGGGTACATGGGTGGTGGGGTTCGCTCCACACTCAGGCTTCCCTCTGGCTTCTGCTTCCTCTCCTGGAACATCTGAGAGGGTCAGGAGTAGTGACTGCAAACTGCAGAAGGACTGGACAGGAGGGGGTCACTTCTTGCCCAACTCTGTCTCTTAGGAGCCGTTCCAGACGGTCTCAGAGGTAGGATGGTTCTCTTGGAGCGGAGTCCTGCTGCTTCCCAGGACATCATATGACCACTTCCAAGAAGGTCCTAGGTCAGGACCAAGTCGAATGAATGAAAAACATGTTACTTCTTCCCTTTTCCATGCAAACCAGAGTCATGATAGGAGATCTTGTCCAGGAAACTCCACCGCTGTCTCTCTGGGTGGAGGCCAACCACAGAACCCCTAGAAATAGATTTCTCAGGCTCCACACGATTGGTACTTGCATCTGGATAATTCTCCGGTGTGTGTGTGTGGGGGGATGGTGGCTTATTTTAATAAGTCTCCCCATTGCTGTGATCAAAATACCCGACAAGAACAACCTAGAGGGGGAAAGGTTTACGGGCGCATGGTTTCAGAGACTTCAACCCATAGGGCTGGCTCCACGGTGCAAACGGCGGCAGCGGCAGGGTCCATGGAGGCCTGCGGCTGCTCCCACTTCAAGGAGGCCAGGAGCAGAGAGATCAAGGAGGTGACAAAGGACGCATGTGATCCCCAAGGCCACGTCCTCTAGTTTCACCCTACCCGCCTAAATTACCATGCAGTAAATATATTCAAATTATTAATCCACCAGTCGTTTTATCCACTGATGAAATTATATGAGTCAATGATTTCACCTCTGAACATTTTTGCATTGCCAATACATGAGCTTTTGCAGGAGATGTTTTATATCCAAACCATAACAGGGCTGTTTGTACATTGCAGGCTGTATGGCCCCCAAGTTCCTGTGCACCGGATGCCAGTTGCACTTGCCTTGCTGTTCCCTGCCGCCTCCAGACATTGCCAAGTGTCTCCCAGGGGCAAGCTCCCCTGACTGAGAACCAGTGCTGGAGTCAGGGACCAGCGCAAGCAGCACCCGAGACAAGTTCCCAAGCTGTTAGCTACTCAGTTCCCACCTCTGTGCAATAGAGATTAACATACCCACCCTGCAGGCCTGCTGCGTGGATTAAACATAACCGTGCCTGTCTCGGGCTTAGCACCGTGAGAGGCACCTGGTGCACACGTAGGGAAATTTGCCTGGATCCTTAGTTGCGGCCCGTGTCTTAGAAATCCCTGCTTGCTGCCAGCTTCCTCTGTGCTGTGGGAGAAGGAAACACAAAGCCACGAGCCTGTGGTGCATGAACTCCAAAGAGCTCACAAACTTTCTCTGAGGACAGAGGGAGGTAAATCTGTCAAGGGCACGCCTCACACCTCTTCATATCCTGGCAGTAACGAATGCTTCAAATAGCATCACCTGTCAGGGTGTGTTCAGTTTCTAGATTGTCAGGCAAAACCTCAATTAGAAAGAGAAAAAGAAAAGAAAACCCACCAGGAAATTTCGTTTGAGATCATGTCACATGGCAGAGAATGTGCCAGTTCCTGGGGAACGTGTTTATCAGAAGGTGAAGCATTCATGGCGCCCCTCATGGAGCCCTGTCCCCAGCGTGGCAGTGACTCACGCTACGGGTTCATGCCTCTCCTGAGCAAGGCTGCCGCACTGCAGTACTTTGGGGATGAGCAGCCTGAAGCAACCAAGCCCTTTATACCTCATGCATGGCATCCTATAACAAGAAGGAGATTAAATCTTAAACTGTCAGGAAAATAGATAGGCTGCCAAGCGCTCTTCTTGGGGCAGTTTATTAAGACTGGATTAATCTTTACTTTGTAGGCCTTTGCACAGCTGAGGAAGAGAATGTGTAATGAGGACACCAAAGAAGGATGCGACGGACATCTCTGCCGAGGGAGACTCGGTCTGTGTGACAGCCGCTGATGGGCAGAGGAAAGGTGGCCTTCAAGTCTCCAGGGGCCGGGAAGCTGGCGGGGCAGACGCTTCTCCAGAGAGTGGCTCCAAGGTGACTAGCTTGTCCTGTGCCATTCCCGTTCTTGTCTTAAGAGAGGCAGAAACACCTCAGTGGAGTTGTCCCTGTACCCTGTGGGACTTGTGACACCAGGCAGCCGGGTGGCAAAGGAAACAGGTTGGGTAACCCTACAGCAATGTGTTTGCCAGGTCAGTCTTGACTGGGCCTTTGAAGAATTATTTTGTGTTTCCCCTTTTGGCCCAGGACTGCTAAGTATTCTTTCAGTGCACCTACCCTCTGAGTTTAGACATGAGGCCATCAGGTCATCGGCTAGGGGGTTGGGGTCCCTTCCTATTTTAGGGTGTGTCTCTTTCTCAGTTTGTGAATAGCAGTTCACCAGATACTCCCTAATGATCCCCTGTGTGTATTAATCCATTTTCTGTGGTTATAACAAAACACCTGAGGCTTTGTTCTTTATAAAGAAAAGAGGTTTATTTAGCTCATGGTTTTGGTGGTCCAAGAACCTTCTGGTTACATCGCAACCTGGTGGATGACATCATGGTGGTAGTGCATGTGAGAGAGAGACAGCACCTGGTGAGGTCCAGCAATTGGGGGCCAAGACTACTTTAATAACAACCTGTAACTTACAGCATAGGAACTAACTGGGGTCCCTGTTGGAGGGCAGGACCCTCAAATCACCGATCACTTCCCACTCAGTCCCACCTCTTAAAGATTCTGTCACCTCAACACCACCACATTGAAGCCCAAGCCTCCAGCACACGAGCTTCCGGGGGATAAACCACATTCGAAGCACCCTCCGCGCTTGACGAAGTATCTACCCAAACCCAAGACCTTCCCCCGATGTACTACTCTCTACCCTCTGGCATCAGGGATTTTCAAGTCGCTGTTTCTCTCGTGTGGAAATCTCCTTCCTCCTCTGTCTAGACACATTCTTCAAAGTCTAGACAGAGACCCGGCTCTTCCTAGAAGCCTGTGTTGATGCCAGTCTGTGATAATTCTTCCTTTTTCCTTGCCTATAATTTCTGTGCCAATTTGTCACAGACTTACCTTTGACACGATTGCCTTGGGAAAAAATGCCTATCTCATGTCACATGTTCTCCTTTCTGAAATGCGAACCCTGTGCCTTACACTTCTTTGGGCGTCTGTAGACCGCGGTATAGAAGGAGCTCAGTGTTGGTTGCTGTATAAAATGGCCTGAGATTCCGGGAGGACCTGTTTTACACGTGGTCATTGCGGACTATCAGCTGTGTGTGTGTGTGCGTGTGTGTGTGTGTGTGTGTGTGTGTGTGTGTGTGTGTGTGTGTG
>PVLC010000131.1:0-13363 GCA_004027655.1 Graphiurus murinus | reverse complement strand
TTTTTTTCTGCCAGTCTGAGAGTGTTAGGAAGAGTCTTTACTTGATTGATTGCTGCAGCACCCAGCTCAAAGCTGGGGCAGGGTGATTACTAGGGAGAGGCTGCCGGTCAGAGGGGAGCACACAGCATCTTCAGGAAGCATTGTTCTCTCCTCTCCTCATCCTCTCATCTTAGACCATAATAATGAATAGCAATCATAGGTAGGGATAATGATAACGCTCCTTTCCGATGTTTTAGAGAACAGAACCTCCCCTCCTTCTGTTGCCCTGCACTTGCGTCCCCAGGAGAACGGGAACAGTGGGTCCCGTTGTGAGATCGGGAGGAGCAGGGATTCTTGTGACTGGGGTGGTCGTTTTCAGAATAGCTGGGCCTTAAGTCACCCACTTCACCATCCTAACACAGAGGCCTGTGGGAGAGACAAGCATGCATTCTCCTTGTTTGAAGATTTTATCTCCTGGTGCCTATTACGATGACACCGCCTTTCCTTGCTCAGAGTTCAGAAATGATTGAGACTCAGATGCAGATGGCTGAAGGTAACATTATGAAAATTGCTGTTTCCTCCCTCAATCCTCCTTTCCCCATCCCCGTCTCCCTCCCCCAGTTCCCTTGTGCTATTCCACTGGGCTTTCTCCTCAGTTATCAGAAGTAGTTTTTGTTTCCTATTTTCTCTCCAGCTTCCACATTGGAAGGAAGACGTATGACCCTTGACTTTCTGAGTCTGGCCAATCCTACTCAGCATAATATTCTCTAGTTCCAGCCATTTTCCTGCAAATGACATCATTTTGTTCTTTAAGACTGAGCAGTATACCGTTGTGTGTATATATATTTTCATTATCCATTCATCTATTGACAAACACCTTGGTTGGTTCCATAATTTGGCTATCGTGAATCGTGCTGCTATACATTTACTATAGTATTCTAGCTTTAATTCTTTTTGGAAAGATGCCAAGGAGTGGAACATCTGGGTCATATGGTATTTTCATGCCTAAGCTTTTGAGGAGCCTCCATACTGATTTCCATAGTGGTTGTACTAATTTATAACCCCACCAATGATGTATAGAGTTCCCATTTCCTCATATCCTTGACAACTTTTATTATTGTTTGTGTTCTTCAATCGACTTCTCTCCTAACTGAGCTATCTCAACTACTTTTACTGTTTGTATTCTTTATGATTGCCATTCTAACTGGAGTTAGTGGAATCTCACTGTCATTTTGATTTGCATTTCCTTAATGACATCTTGAGATCTTGTTGACTGCAGGGACCGCCCCTTCCAGGGTTACCAAATTCCTAGAGATGGCAAGCAACTCACCTGGGAACTCCTCTTTCATTTGCAAACTAACCAGCCCACAATTTCCCTTCTTTATTGGGTTCTCACACTCTGAGCTACTGTCCTCCTGCTCTAATCACCCCAGAGCCAGGAACCAGACCACTCTACACCTCAGCGCTCCGAAGTTATTCAAAGCAGCCAACTCAGTTTTCCTTGTCTTGCCCTTTTCTCCCCAAGGGAATCCTACTAAATGCTCTCCTGTGTTTCTCCTCCACCCCACCTCCAGATTGGACTACTCCTGCTGCTTCCCCTTCTGTGTGGTCACCCCCTCTCCTTGGGATCGGAGAGTATAACAACATATCTTTTCAATGGCAGCATTTCCCGATTTCTTGATCTTGCCACATGTAAATAATGACACCAATGTATTAAAACAGTTGAGAATTATTGAACCAGTGGAGAAAGCTGAACCTTTCTCTGGAAACAGGCTTTATGCCAAGCTTTGCTGGGAATATCCCGAGTGCATTAGTCTGTTTAACCCTAGCACAAGCACTACTATTAATAGATGCATTTTTCCAATGGGTGCAATGGCTGGGCTGCGCAGCTTAAAAAAACCTTCTTAAGGTGACTTATCTAAGGCATAGAAGACGGTATTCATTTGTATAAAGGAAAGGGAACAGTGGAAGCAGCTGCAGGCTGGCTTCAAAGTGAGTTTTATGTCTGTGAGAAGAATTGGAAATCTCTGTATCATCTTCTTGCAGCTGCTCGAGATAAGCCAGTTGGTTCTTGCGAAAGATCTTTGCTCCTGGAGTTTTAATAAATGCTAATGAAAACCAACAAACTGGCTGGACTTGCATTGAAAGTCTTATGTTTATCAACCGAAGATAGGATAGGACCAAGCCTTAGGCAAATCCCCTCTGATTTTGGCCTCCTGTTCTCAGACCCCAGACACTTGGAGATAACTGGAAGTATTGAATCATACCATGTTCTCTCCTGAGCCACAATTTCTTATCGCCTAGCTGTGCTTCATTGTTTAACAGCTCTAGGGAGTGAGTTGTGCAAACCCCAAGTCCATTTTATAGTTGAATGTCAACTCTCATGCCTTCTTACTCCAAGGAATCCCAGAACTAAATTTCACAAAAAGTGAAATCCACAAACTCCAGGCTTGTTTATAGCATGTCAAAACAAAGAGTTGGAAATTCAAGTTCAACTGCTGCCCCCTGCCTCCCTGCCCTTTTCATTCTGAAGTCAAGAGAGAATCACGGGACCTGGTGGGTTTTCCATTTTGCCAAATTCCCTGTAACTTAAAACCAGTCGACTTCAGTCAATTAATGTGTGTAGTGTAGACAGCCAAGAGTTTCCAAGTCATGCAGACAAGTCCCAGTACTTTAAAAGAGATCCCAGAAGGGGAGGTGTAAGTGCCTCTAAATTCAGCATGAGGCAGTGGTCAACATCACTTGGCAGGTTCTACACAAGTGACCTCAGCTAGCAGCCTTTGACATGACCTGCGGGAACAGCTTGGTTTGCACGTCTCTCTGTCTCTGGTTAATCACTTCTTCTTTCAGGAAGTCCTACTTCAGCTTTTGTTTATCTGGGGGTTCAGAGAAAATCTTTCCCTTCTGAAAAAAATAGCTGAGACCTTGTAGGGTCTGGACAAGAGGACACACTTGGAATGATTCTTGTAAGATTCCCTGCTAGCTGGATACAGTGCCACATGACTCTAATCTTCCAGTACTTGGAAGGCTGAGGCAGGAGGGTTGCAGGTTTGAGATCAGCCTCAGAAAGTTAGCAAGACTCTTCCCAGTAACCTAGTGAGACTCTATTTCAAAACAAAAAATTAAAAAAGGGTTGGGGGTGTAGCTTGGAGATAGAATTCCTCTAGGTTCAATCCCAAGTAACACACACACACACACACACACACACACACACACACACACACACACACACACCGATTTCCCTGTGTGGGAATCCTAAGGATCTTTCAGAAAATTCAGATGCTGGCACCAAGGGTACAAGTCATGGAGGAGGAGCTGGGGTGTCCTGGATTCATCGTCTGGAGTTGATAATTATTGAGTCATGCAAATTTGTCATGTTGGTACATTAAAAACAGTCAAGTCTTGACAGTTTTTTATGGTCAGACCACATTTGATGGCATCTCTTCCACCTCACTATGAAGACAGAGTGATCACCATATTGTTTGCCTGGACCTGTCCCAATTTTAGCACTGAAAGCCCACATCGAGGACCGGCGCTCTGGGTTGGGAAAACTAGAGTTGTTGAACGCCGTGCTGGGAGAGCAGGTTCACTGAAGCCCCTCTACTTGGTGTCTGGGGTGCCTCGTGCCGTCTGCCTCTTTAATAAAAGGAAGCATAATTACGGTCACTTGGGTGAGAAACATTGCAGGTGAACTCATTAGTCTTCAAAACAGTCCTCTGGGGCTTTGAGAAGTCGAGCGGTTCCCACACTCCTCATCTGGCCTGGGCCTGGAGCTTTCCTGGACTCTCGAACATCAGTACCTCTTATGAGCTGAACACTCTGCGAGGCCCTGAAATTAAAGTGGTAAAGAAGCCGGGCGGGTTTCTGTCACCAGAAACAGAAGTACGTGGAGCAAATCCCGAAGAGGAGTTGGTGGCATGCCTTTGAAAATGCAGGCAAGGAGAGCCTTTCAACTGCAGTCCCCCATCCCTCCCGAAGTGACTGTGGGAACGTAGGAGCCCTGGGTGTGGACAGAGCGCGGAGGTGGACGGAGGGACATCCTGGGCAGACAAGTCAGGTGAACATCTAGATTCATCTTTCTTCAGGGTTCTCTCCGTGCATGCTGCTGCTCTCACGAGCAGCTCTTTCATGAGGAATTGTTGGCACTTAATGTTTTACTGAAAAAGGAAACTTGTCAGAACAAAAAAAACCCAACCTTTTCAAAGAAAGCTGGCAGCCTCCTGATTTGATTGAGCTGTATTCTTCAAACAGGTGCTGTGATTTCTCATACGCCATGGGGTATGGTTGCCGAGGGGAGGAGAAACCGCAGTGCAAACAAGGGAACATCTATCTTGGTGGAGAGCTGGCTGTACTTGAGGATTTATGGAATTTTTCTCTGCTCAGAAACAAAAAGACAGATTTATCTAAGAGATAGAGTGGACAATTCTTGTGGAGGTTTAGTATAAACCTTGCAGAATTGACAATTTTGAAGTTATTACCGGACTGTACACCTAGACTCTCAGGTCACAGAAGCAAAGTTTGAGAGGCACCGAATAGGACTTGTGTAATAAATCGCAGGGGACTGAGCTCACACATCACCCTGTTACCCTCTGACCTTTGATTTATCCTAATAAGAGCTGTAATTTTTCTTCTCTTCTATCATGTGGGTCACTGATAATGTGGAATCCATTTAAGTGTGACAAGTTACTTTTAATAAAAAATCATAAGGCACTGTCGAGTGACCGAACACATGACTCTCATTTTCTGAATAGATTTTGAGGTATCAGGTTCTAAAAGCATTTTAAAATGTCTACATCATAGTTGAAGCTCGACCACGCTATTTGCTACCTCATAACCACTGTGCTTTGGTCTCTAAAATAATGTAAATTACCATCGAGTAAAATTCTTCTTAAACAGCTAGGATACTTGATGATTTTAAATGACTAATTATCGTCATAACTATAATGTGAGAACACATAAGGTATGTTTTGGCTTGAATAAAAAGCAGGGCAAAGTTTTCCATGGTTTGCAATTCAAAGTGGATGGCTCAGAGTCATTTGAAAGCAGGTGATGAGACAATATGAAATACTTCTTTAAAGGAGACTATTTTTGCCCCTATTTTGGCTTTAGCTTGAAAGAATTACTCAGGTCTGAGTGTCAGCAGTGAGGTGACATAGGAACTCGGATCAATTTTGCTCGCAGTTCAGCCGGCCCAGCCATTCGCCTGAGTGTCAGAAACTATGCTCCCCCTTCTACTCCCCAGAAGTACAAAGCAGAGTGTGACTCGCCAGTCCACAATGGGGACGAAGTTCCTGTGACATGAAACAGGCCCTGTGGAGGAGGGTGGGTGAAGGCAGCCATTCTCTCCTCCCTCAGGGCTGAGTCTTTTGGAGTACGGAGTTTGAATTGATCTGTACTTTTAGTGTCTTAGGTTGTTTTGAAGAGGTGGTGTCGGCCAGTGTGTATCTGTTTTGCTTCAGTGTTCCTCTCTGTGTAAAGATTTTCATAGCTTTCCAGCCGCCCTATGGTTCACAGTTGTTCTCTTTATTAAGAGAGAGTTAATCGATAGTATCTCCCTTTCGCTTTTCCCTTCTTTGAAACTGGCATTTTGCTGTAATTGTGTGCTCCGCATTGAGCTTTAAGTGACAGTGCAAGTTAGGAAATGTTTAAAACAATAACAAGTACTAAGTTAGATCCAAACCTACCCATATAGAATTTTTATTTGAAATTCAAGTTTTGGGTATTTCTTCTTATTTTAATGGATTCTGCAATTTGTAAGCAAACAAGATTTCGATACTCATCTTCTCAATAAGAGATAATAAAGCATCTGAAACATTTTAGCAAACCCAGAGAAGATGCCTCATTTTTGTTTTCTAATAGGGGGTTCTATTTATAGATAATCAAAGGAAATGTTTGTTTCACAGAGAGTTATGGATGAAAAATAAAATCTGCTTTTCAGTTTCAGCTAGGGATCACTAGGCACTCATTGGTACAGAAACATGTATTTGAAAGGAAAAAATATAAAGGAGATTTATTTCTGCTTGTAAGTTACCACTTGCCCAAGAAAAAGTTTAGAGACCTCCAAGGGAGGTGTAAACTTGAGTTTCTATTATTTTGAGTGTATCTATCTCCAGGGAATTAGACTAAATTAACTAATGAGAAGAGTAAAGAGGGGGCCACTGGAGTTGTTAAGCTGCTGTTGCTTTGGTGTAGTGTTAAGCACAAATCCGGGGTGCCCCCCAAAGAACGTACATGTCACACAGAGCACTGTAATAAACAAGAAGGAGATTTTATTACTAATCCGGGTCAGGGTTGAGTCTAACCCAGATTAGGGTTCCACCTAAGTATAGAGGCGTCATGGTGTGGAACCCAGATCCTGGGTTCCTTCAGTCTTATATAGAGGTATACAGAGGCGGAGAAACTTTTCGCAGGTAACACAGAGAAGGCATGGGGATTGGTGGAGCCCTGTTCTGGAAGGGAGGGGGCTGTTCCGGAAGGGAGGGGGCTGTCCTGTTTCGGGAAAGGAGGGGGCTATCAACGCCCTACAGTAGCAGATGAAAAGGTGGCCACAGATTGTCACCCAAAGCTGCCGGGATATGAAGGGAAAATGGCCCCTGAGTCCAGGAATATCTGGCTTACAGTTTTGGTCGTCCTGTGAGTTCTTTTTCTCAGCCCATATAGATTCATGGGCCAGGAAATAAAGAGCCTGGACAAGCAGTTGGAATTTAATGCAGGGCAAAAAAAGATTTATTATAAAAGCAAGAGTAACAGTGCTGTGCTGTGTCTCAAAGAGATGGGGTGGGGGGAAGAGAGAGAGAGAGAGAGAGAGAGAGAGAGAGAGAGAGAGAGAGAGAGAGAGAGAGAGAGAGAGAGAGAGAAAAGCATTGCACTTCCGAGGAGAACACCGTGGAGCCGAGTGCTGCCTCTTCCTTATCTGGGTTGCTAAGTCCCCAAGCTGGGCTTCATCAGCATCCATGGAGAGGAGAATGTTTTTGTTTTTGTTTTTCAGCTCTTCCCAGGCCCCTGGCCTTCTAAGTTTTAAGGTCTGTAACTTTCTTAGTGCCGGCCTTCATCTTATCTTTGTTGCCATGCCAACTCAGTAGACTTGGACAGAAGAAGCCCAAACAGCAGGCTGGGAAGAGTAGGAAGCAGCCTGTTTTAACTTTTTAATGCTGGCTCTGCTTTATGAATTTACCTATAACTGGATTGGCTTTGAAATCGGGCTTTTCTATTCATGAGTTAAAAAACTGAGCTCTGCTCAATTGCCCTGAGGTTCAGTTACCTCATCTATGAAACGGGCATGGATTTTGAAGGTTGAGTATCAGAAACTACAGCCACAATCGTCAGGACAAAGTAAAAATAGGCGTAGGTCTAAAATGACAAAAACATGCCTGTAATACCAAAAAGTATTTTGGAAGAGGGTAGAGAAAGTCATCAGGTTCCCATCTCCTCCTGGCTGAATCTTTGGGAGGACATTGTTTGTGTTAATGTTTTAAGAATCTTAGATGGCTTTGATGAGATGTTCATTGCAAAGTAGATGTATGTGCAAAAGATTTTTGAAAGACTCTTATCAGGTAAAATTTGGGAGCTGGGTTGTTGCTTAGTGCTAATGGTGCTTAGCATATATGAGGCCCTGGACTCCATCCTCTGCACCAATCAATCCATCAATAAGTTAATATTTTGCTAGGCATGGTGGTGCACACCTGTAATTCCAGTACTTGTAAGACTAAGACAGGAAGATTGCAGGTTCAAAGCCAACCTCAGGAAAATAGCATGCCTCTTAGCAATCTAGTGAGACTGTTTCCAAATTAAAAAATAGGGCTAGGGGTGTATCTCAGAAAACCCTTATTCCTGTGTCTGACAGATCAGGGCTTTCATGGAGAATCACTCCAACTCCTATGGAGCAAATAGACTAAACCAGAGAGCACCAAGGGACAGAAATGAGGCCCTTGCCTTCAAAAATAAAGATTCCCCCAAATAAAGCTTGTATGTGTATCATTTTAAAATTTTCTCTGGCTATTTCATATTTACATCTCTTCTCTCTCTATTTATCTAGTTTCTCCTGGGCAGAAATGATGTGTTCTCTGCTTAAAACAAAACTGTTTTGCAAAATCGGCCATTCAGGAACGTTGAGTGTGACAGAACTTCATACCTCTGGAATGCTTTCACACGGTAATTAATACAAAGTCTTTTTTCGTACCTACTTTACATTTTTACTATCATAAGTAGTTTGCGGTTGTTTTCTAGTAACAAATGTTGCAAAGACTTCATAGTTTGTCTTTTTGGTGATTTTTGCCAGATATTAAACAAAGTTTTCTTTTGAAAAAAATTATGGCGTTACACAAGAAAACCTTTTCCAGATGATTTGCAGCAGTGAGTCTCATTCATTTCCTTTACCTACAGAGCTTGGATAAACTTGCCCATGCGACTAATGTATGTTTAGTGGGGAAGACCCTTGAGAACAGTTGGAACCAGTATCTGTTGAATAAATATGAATTCCTAATTAGGCAGATGAGAATCCCCAGAACAGCATATGGTCTCAGCCATCCCCCAAGCTTGCTGAGGTTACACTGGGAGACCTTACTCTGCCATTCATGCATGACCAACCTGGGCAGACATACCTGCTCTCCTAGTCTGGGATGTCACTTTCTGAAAGTATATCCAAATACTTGTACTTAAATCAAGAAACTAATAAGAAAATGTCAATTAATTCAGAAAGAGTTGGTCATTGAAATGGTCAGCTGGAAAAAACAGAAGCAGTGTCTCAAGCAAAAGACCCGATAGGAGACTCAGAAATCAGCGGAAGAGCAGCACTTCGCTGGAGGGAGGGACAGGCACAGAGACATCTCAAAGCCACAGAGATAAAAAGCAGCAGGGACCAGGGTACTCACTAGTACTGAGTGAAAAGATGACTTTGTTTTCTTTTTGAGATACTGGGGATTGAACTCAAGGGCATTCTACCTTTCAGCTACACTCCCAGTCCGACTTTTTATTCTTTATTTTGAAACAGGGTCTTACTAAGTTGCGAAAGGCCTCACTAAGTAGCTGTGGCTGGCCGCGAACCTGCGATCCTCTGTCTTAACCTCCCAAGTACTGGGGTTACAAGTGTGCGCCACCACGCCCGGTTAAAAAATGACTTCTAAAGTTGATGAACAGCAAATTTAAATTCTATATAGTTTTGGGATATTCCTTGGGATTATTCAGGCAATCAGAAAAGCCACACATTTCACATTCCCTTTTGTTTTTTAAGTGGCCAAATTCATTCTACTAACACGCGCCTGACTCAGTGTGCAGGCTGCCGTGAGCCCAGGTCAAAGGCGCAATCGGCATAAACTAGGTGTCGTTGCTGCAGCTCCCAGCAGCCACCCCCTCTCGCTTTTCCTGGTGTCAGGTCCAATTAAGAGACATAGTGGGAGCCTAAGAAGCAGAGGTCAAAATACCAGCTTTGACTTATCAAAGCCAGCTGGGAGGATAGGGGCTCACGTGTGAGTCAAAGGGGTTACCAGTCCCCCAAGAATGTTAGGCCGACCCCTAACATCAGGTCACAGCCCGTCAGAAACTGCAGAGGGAGAGGAGGGCTGGGTGCTGCCCCTAGCTCAGGTCCCCTCGCTGAGGTCCTTGGGCAGCTGTCAGCTTCCTCTTGGCTACCTTCCTTCACCAGTGCAGAAGACTGCTCTCTGTGGACTCCAGGTTTAATTTTCATCTTGATCAACTCCGAAAACTACTTCCTGTGTAGCCATGAGGAAATGAGAATTCGTTTCTTATAGATTTCCACTGGTTGAACTAATTCCTTATTTTTCCTTTGAAACGAACATTCACTAGTCTCCGGGTTAAGTATATTCTTCTTACTTGGCAAAATAAGTTAAAATAAGATACTAAATAAAGTATGACAAAAAAATAAGTTTTAAAACCCTGCTCATTCTTACCAGAATTTCAAGATCTGCATCTTTTTTTTTTTTTTTTGCAGTACTGGGGGTTGAACTCAGGGGCATTCTACCTCCGAGGTACACCCCCAGCCCTATTTTTTTTTTTTTTTATTCTTTATTATGAAATAGGGTCTCACTAAGTTGTGGAGGGCATCACTAGGTAGCTGAGGCTGGCCGCGAACCTGGATCCTCCAATCTCAGCCTCCCAAATGCTGGGATGACAAGCGTGCACCACCACACCTGGCTAAGATCTGTGTCTTGAATATAACTGTAGGGCCTGAGGATTTTCCGGCTCTGATTCAAATAAACTCAGAGTTTGTGGCAAGGTGAAAACCAGAGACAAGGCCTCCTCCCTCCTAATCCAAAGTTCTTCTGGCCTCAAAGCATTTGCCAAAGTAAGACCTTAAGTTGTGCAGCCAGCATAGCAGAGCGTGGAGAGAGACCGGGCCCGAGTTTGGTTTTTAGCTCAGCTGTTGCCAGCTCTGTGACTTGTAGTCACTGACCCTCCCTCAGCCCCAGGTACACCGCCCCTCCTATAGTATTGCTGTGTTTATGAGTTTGTATTTGAAATGCATACTGTAGTGCCCGGCCCATGGTGAGCACTTCGCCGAGGACTCCTCATTAAACTGCACTTATGCATCATATGAATGAAAAACAATAAAGTGTGATTTTCCATGAGGTGTAAATGCAAAACAAATGGTTTATGCAAAGCATTTGGGAAGGTATGTCAGCCCTAAAGCTGCTTCCTACCAGGTGTGAACCATCTATATCTTTACTTTCTCATTTATGTGGCTTCTCCACCAGTTTCTCTGCCTTGTCTCCACAGAAGAACTTTGGGGCCTTGTTCCTCTGGTCTTGTCTTCATGCTGCCCAACCAGGGCTGTCCTTGCTTCTCCTCACATGATGGTATTTTACAGGGATCAAGTTCTTTTTTTCACACCTAAAAGGAATTTACATTTTAGTACCCGCCCCATCCAGCCTTAAAAATTCAGATTCTTTTGGTTCTCTAACAATCCAAGCTATCCTTTTTCTACTAAAAAATTATTTATTAAACTAGATGTGATGGCACATACATGTAATCCCAGTACTTGGGAGACTGAGACAGGAGGATCGCAGGTTCAAGGCCAGCCTCAGCAACTGAGTGATCATCTGTTTCAAAACAAAACAAAACAAAGGCTGGGGGTGTAGCTCAGAGGTAGCATGTTCCTGGGTTCAATTCCCAATACAAAAAAAAAAAAAAAAAATGAACACTAGATACTATAGCCTATGTGCCAGACACTATTCTAAGCATATTAATTTATTTTGTCCTCATAATATCTTTATGAGTAATCTCTATACTTAATCTAAATTCATATAAAACAGATGCCAAGCGAGAAAGAGGTTGAATGACTTACCCAAAGTTACACAGAACTTGGTAGAAGCAGGATTTTACATCAGGGAACCAGTCTTCATTCTGGGCTTTTAACAGGTTGGTCGACCTGCCTCTTGGCTGCCCTCATTAAATTATCTTCAAGTCTCATAGTGCAAAGGAATTCTAGCCTTAATTAGATGAGGGTTGAAGAATTGAAGAAATAAATTTTATAAGTTCAACACCTCTAGTATTTATCATTGTGCTGAAAACTGAAAACACTGAAAATCTCCTCTTTTGGCTGCTTTGAAATGCACAGTTCATTTCTATGCACCGAGGTCACCGTGCTGTGTAATAGATTACCAGAACTTGCTGCTCCTGGTTGCACCTTTTACCTTTTGTCCAAGGCACTCCCTTTCCCCACCCATCTTCCCATGTCAAATGGATGCTATTTTTTGTCAATTAAAAACAAAATAAGTATATTTAAGACAAAGTTGAACAAACAGTTGTGCTTTCCTTGTCCAAAGTGTTAAACAGAAAGCTGGTTGAGGAGAACAGCAGACCTCTGAGAGGGCTTTTTGTTGGTTGGTTTTGTTTTGTTGGTAGCACAGAGGAGACCTGAGAGTTATGAGCACCAAATATGAGGGGACAGGAACTTGAGCAGGGGAGAGGAGATTTGAAAAATGTCAGGGCTGAGCTCACAGACTACAAGGGGGGAAGTTGGCTGGGCTTGTGGGACCCTCGAGTTTGCCATCAGTTATGGTTTGGATGTCTTCTGTTGGAGGCTTGGCCCGCGGTGCGCAGTGATCAGAGGTGGGCCGTTGCGGGCTCTGACCTCTCAATGGGCCAATCTCTCCTTGGATTCATATCTTAATGGGCTCTTGGGTGATGGTGGAACCTTATTGGGAGAAGTGGGTCACTTGGGGTACCTTTGAGGGGTACATTTTGTACCCAGTCCCTTGTTTTCTCTCTTTCTCTTGCTCTCTCTCTGTTTTTAAGCCACCATGAAGTGAACAATTTTGCTTCACCCCGTGCTTCCCACCATGATGTCATGCCTCACTGTAGGCCCAGAAACAACGGATCCACATGACCATGGAAACTGTAAACCAAACAAACCTTTTCTCCTTTTAAGTTGTTTATCTCAGGCAGTTTGTCACAGAAACAGAAAGCTGACGAACACACATCTGCCCAGAATGAAGCATGGAGAGAGTTGAGGGCTGCACATTGGGTAGTGTGGTACCAGAGACGGAGAGGAATGTGATGCCTTCTTCTCTTAAGTGGGATTAGCTACCCCATCTCTCCTGGGCTTTTTGCCTTTCTAAATTTGGGGGTGGCTAAGCCTCAGAGTTAGGCTTTTGCAGGTAGTGGAGATGCACTAAAAACAAAATGTCACAGTTAGAGTTCTAAAAGATCCCAATGAAGCTGGCAACTAGGAGGTCTAGAGCTGAAAGCAGCTACTCTGCAAACACAGAGGGTATCATGGGGCTTAGGAATGAAAAGCATGTGTTAACCACAGCAGAGAGACACAGGAGCAAGGCAAAGGATCGTAAAGTGGCACAAATTTTTAAAAATTATTACAGTGTGTCTTAATAAGCTTTTATTGGTGCATTATAGTCTCACATTATAATGTAAATCATGTTGACAGTGACATGCATGCACAGAGCCTTGGTGTTCCCCTCCCCCCCGCATCCGCATCTTCCCCCTTGCCGTCACAGAGTACTGAGATTGACATTGATATTTTCACATATATACACATAGTCCGTGGTAGTGATTCTATGAATGGTCCTCACTTTTCCCCCACCGCTTCCCTTAGGCCACCGCCTTGGCTCCACTTAATACAATGTATTAACTATGGTCAAGGGAACATACAACCTCCCTAAATTGAGTCAAGAAGATATCGAAAACTTAAACCGACCAATAACAATCAAAGAAATAGAAACAGCAATAAAGAGTTTACCATCAAACAAAGGCCCAGGACCAGATGGTTTTCCAAGTGAATTTTATAAAATATTTTTAGAAGTGCTAGTCCCAATACTCCTCAAACTATTCCGTGAAATAGAAATAAACGGGACCCTCCCAAACATATTCTATGAAGCCAACATCACATTAATATCAAAGCCAAATAAAGACA